>CANYCX011177658.1:0-14435 GCA_948193385.1 Breynia disticha f. nivosa
AGCAGAGAGGAGAGGGAGCTTGGAGAGCCATTTTGGCTGTGGAGGAAAAGGCTAGGAGGCAAGGTTGTTCTTCTTCTTTTCTTCTTCTTTGTTTTCCTTTTCTTCTCTTCTTTTTAGTTGTTTTTCTAGCCATGTTAGGCTAGGTTTTTGCTGGGTTTTCTTGGATGTAAATGGATGTTTTATGTTTGGTCTGTTGATGGATATTTGAGGATTTGTTCATTGATTTGAATGTTTGAATGTATGTTTAGTTGGTTGTGTTGAATGATGAATGATAAGAACCATAAATTGTAATTGTTTGCTTGTAATGCACATATTGCATTTGCAATAAAAAGAGCAATGTAATTAGTTAATTCATGTGAAACAATTTATAGAAGTGACAGGCTAGAATTGGATCGTGTTGGATGTTAGCTAATCGACCGCTAGATTAGAACAAGTGATTGCAATTTGTGTATCATTCAATTTTAGAATCGTAATCCGGAGATGCGAAAGCCTAGGATTAGGAAAGATAAACCAAATAGAGTTAGGGCTTGTTTGGATAGAAATGCCAAAGAGAATATTGCCTTTGCTTGTGTAGTGTATCACGAAAGTAGAACACTTGCGGGTCTTAAGGACGCAATTTTGGGCATCTCGAAAGGGACTCTTAATTGACGATAGCGCGAGAACACCGTCATTAGCCTCAAGCCATTAATTAACCAAACATATTCGCTATTGAAATCTAGGAAAGCACATATTTTAGTTCATCGTCGAGTCTGTACTTTCAATTGTTGTCTTTACATTTCTTTGTCTAAATTCATAATCTCATTTATGTTTAATGCTTTCTTTTATTTTATCGCGAGCACCGAATCGATTTAAGTATAACGTTCCCAGTGAGATTCGATCCCGGAGGGTATATTCCGTGGTAAAACTACACCGACCTAGTACGCTTGCTAGAACCCGGTCAGTAGTCGTGATTGCTATGTGTTTTGATAATTGAATTGAAATGATCAATTATGGTAGGAAATTGTTAGAAGGAATGTGTGGTGTTGTTCTTGCTTTTTCATCCAGGAAATCAGAGATCCACGCGGGCTAGTAGCAAAGTACGCGCAGTCGCTGCGATCACGCATACTTTTCCATAACAATTTGTTTGTTGGCATTGGAACTACGCGGAGTAGTATCGACAACGCGTAGTCGACTACCTCCACGCGTAGTTGTTTCTAAACACGCGCATATTTCTGAGTTCAGAATGTTTAAGTGTGGGTTTATGACTTGAAATTGAATTTGTTAGAGGGTCTGTTTTCAATTTGATTATGAGACAATGTAACATGAAGTTGGTTAAGCTTTCGTATTTATTATAAATTGAAATGAATGTGAATAAAATGAAATAGGGACGGTTGTCCATTCCGGTAAGTTTTGCTTATTGAGTTTCACAACTCATTGCGTGTTATGCCTGCCATATTGGCAGGGATTTGAGAAGTTATGACGGAGGTGAGGTTGATTTTTTTGCTCAGCCCGACTCGTGCTTAAAAAATCGAAGAACCAAGGTGGGCGGTGCACTAGATGTTGTCCTAATCATATGTCATACAAATTGTTTTTATTGAATACTGTTAATGCATATATGTTTATTTGATGGGTTGTATTCGAATTTGGGTTTTAATGGATTTCTTTCCTTGTAAAACTCAGTTGAGTTTGTAAACATACACATTTTGCGATATTTCCTTATTTTTAAAACCCTTATGAAATATTATTCAGGCAAATGAAGGATTTTATATTTTTAGAATCAAACGTGCATAAATGATTTCTCTTATACTCTTTTATTTTAAATTGTTACTTCAGAACCTTTGATGTCCAAGTTAGGGTACCACTTGAGAGATAAGTATGAAATTGAGTGGTAGTCAAATTTGGAGGTCACATATTTGGTATATTTCTATCCAAAAATCCCTAACACTACTTGATGTAGCCTTCTTAAACCTCGACTTTTGTGATTTTTAAATAGAAATACTAGCAACGAATGATACAATAAATGCAATTAAATGTTCATAGGTAGCAACTAATTAATCAACAATCATGAATATATAATCCTAGACTATCACTGCTAGAGATTTTTCAACATAGTTTCAATTAATGACTTAGCTCTTTGTGTACCTCAACTTTTGTAATTTTGGAATAAGGTCAATAATATCAATCAATTACATTTGCCTAATTTACCAGTCATCCATAAAACACAATTAAATGGACATTCATTCTTCAAAAGATAAACCATCCAAGCATAAAACCTCAATTCATCAAAAATAATCCTAGCATTAAAATATATTTACATATAAGAAAACCCAACAAAACTCTATCCAAACATGGCTAGCCAAAGAGCAATAACAAAGAAAAGAAAAGGAACATAAAAGAAAAGAAAAGGAAAGACAAAACCCTTGCTTCAAATAATCTCTTCCTTGTAGAAAATGGTAGTAAAAAAGAAAACAAATGAATTCAATTAAACCCTATTTATAAGCCTTCATTTATCCCCCTTGCAATTTCTTGAATGCCCTCACTTAAACCCCTCAACTTAAGGACATTGCGGGCACAATTTGAAGGGTCACAAATGCAATTGTCAGGCAACAATTCGTGATCCAAGACATTCACATTTGTGACTGGCATTAAGATCCTTCTTTTTCTCATCAAATGATGTCATGAATGTCTTCTTGGAAGCTCTAATTCGTGATCAAGACATGTCACATTCATGACATATCTACTGCCCTCATTTTCCTTCAAAATATGGAGTCACATTTGGCCAAGATAATCCTCAATTCGCGAATTAAAAAATTTATATTTGTGACTATGTTTCAGCCTTCATTTTGTTCATCAAACAAGTGTCACAAATGGCTAGCTTTGGATCCCAATTCATGGCTCAAGGGTGTCACGAACGTGAAGCCACCATTCACTTGAAAGTACTAAACATCCTTTATTTGCATCTCTAATTTAGGACTTGGAATGGCATAATCATAACCCTCATTTTGACCTTCAAATTGTCCTAAATAAAGCAAGCGACCTCTTAATTTGTGTCTCCAAAATTATTCATCTTTATTTTCTCTTTTTCCACCAAATTATAGACAAATCTTCAAGTTCCTTAAATTTACCTAGATAAATCCAAAGCTTATAAAACCTCTAATGTTACAAGTTTTATCTACTAAATCATCATGAAATTATGCTAGAAATAGGTGGAATAAATGTTTATAATTGGTCCTATCATATATACACTAGGTTGAACTGTTGTTGTTGCTGCATACTTTTCTAGCTCATCTTTTTTGCATCTATTTTAAGCATATCTTACTTGCATGAAATTTGTGTATCTTAAAATATAAAGGATGTTAACAATGAGATGATTAATGTAATGTATGGTAAGTTTACTTCATACTATTGTTTATATGTTATAGGAGTTTAATTCAGCCAAATTATGCTAATTAGAGTTATAGTTGATCAAGGCAGATATGAGAACAACTGTGTATCAGGTCGTGTAGTAAATTATAAGCTAATTTCCATATTATGATCATGGGATATGGATTGTGTGTAAGACTGTGTTAAATAGAAAATAGATAAAATATATGAAATTTAATAAAATATAATACAAAATAAAATAGACATTCATAATACATTAATACATGATTGTAACATGTTTATAAATAATTTTTTTAATAGAGTGAATAATAGAGGTTAAACTATAGTGAATAATAAGGTTATAGCAATAAAACATGTAAGAATAACGTATTAATAAGTATAAAAGAGAGATGTATTACTCTACCTTAGGATAGGCCTGCTAAAAAGTTAATGTCTATAAAATATTATCACAAATTTTTTTAAGATTGATTACAATTATACATATGTTTTCTTATTTAATTACAAATTATTTAAAAATTGATTTTTTTATATTAGAGTTTTATTTTCAAAACATATGATATCAATCCTATAACACACATCTATTAATTTATGCTGCTACTCAGTCCAAATAAATTATGACAACATCAATCAAGAACTTCAAAATATAATAACATTGTTTTTGTTCTAACAACTCCAACAACAAACAGAATTTGTACATGATAAGTGAGGTTAAACCAATAAATTTCAATAATGTAAAGAATATTCATAAAACAAATCTTAAAGTTGATACAAAGTATACATTAAATACATTTAATAAAAACATTTAATTTACAATATATTCATGTAAAACATATTAGCATGTATAAAAAGTATTATATCACAAGTTTATATAAAGTTAATATTTTGCTGGAACATATATTTATATAGATTATAGATAAAGATACAATCAATTGAGTTTATAATATGTTTACCCAAAAATATAAAAAATGTATATAACAAATTGCAACCAGTTTATATAAAGTATATGTTAATATAAAAGCAATAAAATATTAACAAACAATTTAGTTTTACAATAAGAACACACAAAAATATTAGCACATATATAAATATTGATAATAAGCTTATATATAGTTGATCTTAAATTGATATAAAAAATATTAATATTCATTCAGACAAATATTTAATTTACAATATATTAAAATTAAATTGAGCAATATAAATATTTTTAGAAAATACTTTTACTTGGCTAAAATAACAACCTCATATTAAAATAATTAATAAATAAAATATAATAATCTATATCCTAACTACAATTTTAGAATCTAATAACGTAGTGCTTTTTATTTGACAATTTGAAAATTAAAAATCAAAAAGCAAAATATAAAAAATATGTAAACTTAAAATAAAAAATTACCTTCAAGTTAAATGAAGATCAGAAAAAATTAATATATAAAAATATACAAAAAAAAGAAAGATGAGATGTGATAAAAGAATATGAGAAGAGAAAAAAAAGAGAGAAATAAAGTTGAGGGAAAAAAGAAATCGATAAAGAAAGAGAGATAAGAAAAGTAAGTACAAATGAGGTTAAAAATACAGAAAAGAAAGATCTAGAATATGGATCTATTTTATTTCTCTTTAAAAGTGGGTTGGGCTTTGTGTTAAAATGATTGTAAGGTTAACCAAAGTTCATACTGTATAAATGGAAAAAGAAATTATTAAACAAATGACAACTTTTTAATCATGGTACGCAATTTTACAACTAATTTTCTAATTTACCACATTTTAAAAATTAAACCTCCATATTTTTTTTAAAAAAAATACCCACTAACTTAATCACTACCCAATTAACTTATCAATTTTTATAACTGATTTATTTTTATTTGGTTTGATATCCATGAAAAAATCCCAATAAAAAAGTTCTTTAAAGTATAAATAAAGAAGTGTAATATAAAAAAATGAAGCTTATTACAATATAAACTATATCCTCTCTAATTAACTCATTTTTTATCCTAAAAGGTCACAAAGATATGTTCTTCATGACCACTTTGACCCGTAAAAGGCACATGTGTACGGCTTTGTTGACATGTATTCATCATTGAGTGATTGAAAGGACAAGAAGTTATCATATGAACTTTTAAATAAATTTATATTTGTATAAAAGCTAGAGATTTTAGACTAGAAATTGACATGTGTCATGTTGATTGGTTGATACTTGTCATTTTATGTCATTCTTAAACCTCATCAACGTATTTCACATTAAAAAAATATATTTGTGTTTTTAAGTTTCAAAACTATCAACGTGTTTTACGTTTAACAAATGAATGGATCTATGAGGTTTGTTTTTCAAAACCCATCAGTGTTTTTTATGTTTGAAAAAGGCAAATTACATTAATACTATCTTTACTTAAAGTTCCTACAAAAATACTAGCTCATAAAACATATTTACAACCAACACATCTTATAGAATTAATTACAGCCCAAACATTAATGACAACTAACAACCACATTTTTCCTTCAACTTAAAATAACAACAAAAACCCTATCAAACTTTCTTCCTTCAACTCAAAATTAAAAACAAAATTAAACCTTCAACTGAAAAACAACAAACCTTATCAAAACTATCCTTAAACACAACCAACAAAAACACAAAAACAACCTAATCAAAAGCACAAATTTCATTCATTTATTGTCAACCTCTTTAATTTCTAATTCTTCATACAACAAAATAAATCTTCATACAAAAAAAATTGATTTATTGATTGTTCAGCTTGAACAATCACATACACTACAAACAAAAACACAACAAAAACTAGAGATTCACATCTAAATTGAAGAAGAAAAACAAAAAATAAATACAAGAAAATCTTCTCACTGAAGTACAACAAACACATAAAAAGGAAGGACATCAGCGTACACATTCAATCAGCTTCAAAAAGGTAAAATTCTGGTAGAAATTTATATAAACATGAATAAATGAACAAGCTGATTATTGTTATATTTTACGTATCAAAAAGCATTCTAATGCAGAAAAAATTGAAACCATATTGGAAATCAGCATTTATAAATTATATATAAAAGTTTTTGTTTTAAAAACTCTATTGTTCTATCTAATTTAATAACTGAAATAATTTTAACAAAATATAATTTCTAATATTTTGTTTGAACTGCATAGGTGAATGAAAACTTTGCACTTCTAATCCATTTCAATTTGGATGGCAACAACATCGTAATAAAAGAGGGATTGATTAATTCAAACACAACATTCCAAACAACTTGAAGACATGATCAGAAAATTGTTCAAAATAAACTAAGAATCAACTTTTATTGAAATTAAATTTGACTTATTTGAAGAGATTCAACCACTTCTAATAAACAAACACTCACACATGTTGAATACAAGAATGAGGAACAAAAAAATAGCTTCATCAAAGGTAGTGTCGTAATTATTTAAGTGCTAACAACAATTACTACAAAAAAATGAAAACATGATTAAAAATACAAAAATTGAAAATGCATTTAAATTTTTAGTATGTATATTATATTAATTTTATTTTTAAAAAACATGTAAATAGAAGCATTTAAATTTATTAACAAAAAAAAGGATAAAGGAAGTTGATTATATTACTATTTTTTAAGAGAATATTTAAATAGAAATATTTCTAATTTATTAAAAAAAGTTTATCATCTAAAAAAAGCATATATACAACAAAAGTTGATAATTAGTATAAAGAAAGTAGATTATAATAATTTTGATATTAAAATTAAACAAATAACATACTTTTCAAATATTTGAATCATGCCCACTTTAAAAACATAATTATAATTTACATCAAAATTATGTAATAAATTGTGTAAAAAGTTGTTATCAAGTTTATATAGAGTATAATCAATTTAATGTTAATATTCTGAATGAGCATATTAACAAAATCACACAATTCTATTATATCCTTTGAAAAAGCGATTAGTGAAAATGTTTCAAAATGTATACAATAGTTCTGTTAAAAAAATTGACAATAAGTTTAAAAGAAGTTGATTGATAAAATAGAAATATTAATATCAAAATGTAAAAGATGATAATTAGTACAAAGGAAATTGATTAGAAAAAATTTTTATCTTGAAATTATACCAAATTTAGAAAGCAAAAAAGTTTATCATCTAAAAATGATTATATGCAGCATAAGTTGATAATCAGTACAAATAAAGTTTATTAGAATAATTTTGAACTTGAAATTAAACAAATAAAATACTTTTCAAAGATTTGAATTATGTTAACTTTAAAACATTATTGTAATTTACATATAGATTATGTGATAAACTAAGAAAAGTGTTCAATGAGATAAATTTACATTTTCAGCTTGTTTGAAACAAGAAAAAAAGTTTATTTGATGTTTATATAGAGTATAATGAAATAATTGTAAAAATTATGAATAAGCACATTAATAAGAGCACAAATTTACATTATATCCTTTAAAAAAGTAAAAAGTGTAAATATTTCAAAATGTATACATCAGTTCTTTTTTAAAATGTTGACAATAAATTTAGAAGAAGTTGATCAAAAAAATGTTGAAATTAATGAATAATCTCACAATCTACATTTAACAACTTGCATTATAAGCTATAAAAAAGTTAAACAATTTACGTTAATATAATTATTTAATCAAATAAAATACTTAAGGAAAAATACATTTATCATGAACAAACAAATTAAAAACAATAAACCTAACACTTGAAACAATTAATGTAACATTTTGAAAACAAAAACAAAATAAATGAAGTTTAAACCAAAGTAATGGAATGTTAAACCTATTAAAAATAGATTGTAAGTTTATAACAAGTAAATCAAGTGCACATTACTTTAAGTAAATAAACATTTCTTTTCGTAGTTTAAAATTAATTAGGTAATAGAAGTTGAGTAAAGGCTTATATCAAGTAGATTATGGATATTTACTTTAGGTAAATAAACATTAAATAAATACTGTGCAGTTGGGAGTGTTTTAAAGAAAACACATAACGTAAAAGCTAAGAAAAAAATACGTTCATTATAAACAAAGTAAATTTAAAAATAAAACTAACACATAAAACAATTAATGCAACAATTTGAAAACAAAACAATGAAAATGAAGTTTAAACCAAAGTAACATAATGCTAAACCTATTAAAAGTTGATTATAAGTTTAAAATATGTAAATTAAGTACACATTACTTTAAATGATAAACACAGAAGTAACTTTTTGTTGTTTAAAATTAGTTAAGTAGTCAAAGTTGATTTAAAGTTTATATTTAGTAGATTAAGGATATTTTTTGTTAATAAACATGAAATTAACATTCTACAGTTGAAAGTATTTTAATAAAAATGCACAAAATAAAATTTAAGAAAATTCATTATTCATAAAAACAAAATAAAAATAGTAAAACCTAACACAAAAGTAAGATAATAAAAATAAAAATCCATTAATCACCAAAAAAACCAGTAGAAGTTGGAGGTTCCTTCAATGAAGATTTCTTTCCCTAAGGAGTACTAATTTTAGATTTCTCCAGTGTTTTGTCTTCTTTGAAAATTAAAAATGAAATAAAAATAAAAATAACTAAGCCAAAGAACAAATGCAAGATTAAAAAAAATATTATGAAGACAAAGACATGAACACAAGCAACAAATGCAAAACAACAAATTCAAGGCTAAAAAGAATAGGCAGAATTCTAAAAGAGAAAAGAAAGGTAAACTCTAGGTAAAATGAAGAATAAAAAACTAAAAGAAAAATGGATGAAACTTAAAAAATGTAAAGAAAGAAAAAAAAATTACTCATACAATGAGGTGAGTAGATTCTCGAGACGACGAAGATTTCTTATTCTTAAACTTTGAGGAAGAATCGTCAGTCATAATTGCAAAAAGAAAAAAAAACTTGTTTAAAAATCAGAAGAAAAGAAAAATAATGATAAGATAAAGGAAAAAATAAAAAGAAAAAGGAAGAAGGAAGATGAAAGAAAGGCACACGATAATAGGAGTAGTGAGAGGCATGAAAGTTCCTAAAAAGAAATAAAGTGGAAGAAGAAAGGAGGTGGAGATTGATAAAATCAAGAAAAGTCATAATGATATGATTTTGAAAAGTAAAGTGGAAGTAATCATAAAAGTAAGTGGAGGGAAAGCCAAAAAGTAAAACAAATGGATTTAAGAAAGATCAAATGGATTTAAGAAAGATGTTTGGCCCAAAATAAATAAGTTAGTATTTGTATAAAAATGTTTGAAGGATGTGTTAATGATAGAAATATTCATTAGGTAGTAAAATTAAAAGGGAATAAAGAAAAATATGTAAATATTAAAATATTTGATTTATGTTTCCAAATAAAAAATAATGAGTGTATGACAATTTTTACGTTTTATATTTTAAAAAAATTAAATGAATTGATCTCTAAGATTTTAAGTTTCAAAGCCCATCAATGTTTTTACGTTTTAGACCAGTAAAATGAATATATCTACGAGTTTATTATTTTAAAAAATAAATAAATTAGTATCTTCCTTTTAATCAAATAGACTTCTTCATAAATCTCACTAAAATTCAGTTGTGACACCCATATTTATTTTGCAAATTTTAATTTAACTAAAAATAATATGCAATTTTCGATGCAAAGTTTCGGAACAAACATGAGCGTCAAGATTTTAAAACTGAATTGCAATTCTATCACAATTAAAGGAATAATATGAAATAACGTCATGTGGAAGCAACATCATTTTGTCATGGGTAAAATGCATGTCATACCAGTCTATGTATTTTCATTTAATAAAGTTCTACAATTCATTTAAAGTTTACATGTCAAAAAAAAACTCAACTGTGAGTATAAAATATGCTAAAAAATTAACTTGTTTTCAAAACAAAACACTAAAGTCCCAATCACTGACCTCAGCTTCAAAGTCCCCTCATTCCTACTTCAATTTCTATAAAATCAAAAAGTTTCAAAACACAGATGTGAGTAAGTGTATATTTGTGGTACACTTACCTTACCATAGAAAGCCTAATATAATCGTTCATTTTTTAACACACAATTAATTATTTATATGGTTATCACTTTCCTAAGTTAATGTGTTATGGAATTCCTTATTCTTCACCACTTATGCTCCTACAAGTGCTCACTGGTCTTGTACCTTTTTATTACCAAGTTCTTTTCATACATGTTGGAATAATGAACGTAACATACTTTATTCAAAAATAACCTACGCTATTGACTCATACAGTCCAAATTTAACCCATGTTATACGTACATAGATAACACACGCTATAGAGGAAGATAACATGCATTAATCATGACGATAGCATACATTATCAAGAAGCCCAGAATAACGTACATTGAACATACATATAATGTAACTTATCGTGCAAACAAAGGCAATCCATGTTAGGGGAGTTGGTAAGCTCTGTTACGCTAGCCAACATACGTTACCAAGACAATACGTATAAATTTCAAGTCACACAACTTTATCTCAAAATCAAAACAATTATTCACATGCAATAAGTTCACTTCATTTTCTTTGTCAATCAGCTTCACACTGAAGACATTTTCTTTTCAAAATCATCAGAATCCATATACAAAGTCCACATTCAAACATGTTCACTCATACTTTGTTTGCAATTAAATCATATGTTACACTAGTACGAATTCTATGTATTTCACAATTTTCTTTCCTTTCTAGTTAAAATAAAATCAAACTGAACATACTTTCCTTGAACCAACATGGTTCTAAAGATTTATTTTCAACCTTTTCACATTTGACTTTCACAATTCAACCATATGCACAGTTCACATATAATTTCGTCATAAGTCCTTATATTTTTCATCGACACTACATACATAATGCTTTTGAATGATAATGATGCATGCATATGCAATTTGAATCATTCGATGTCTTTAATTCATAATTACACTCTTGGTACCATATTTATGACACCAAATTTTAATTCCTAATTATTTATAAATGAGTTGAAAACGTGGATTTTTTTAAAGAGAAACGATGTCCCAATTTATATACATGTGGATTTTTAAAATGCATTGCACCAATTAAGAAAAAAAATGTATCATATATAAAAGCTTATACAATTTCATCTTCAATTCAAAAATCAATTTTTCCTAAATGCGTGCTCCACCAACCTTGCTCGTGGAAATCCTCCTAGACCTGCACACAGCACAACAAATAAACTAATATGAGTAATTAAATACCCAGTAAGTACACCTACCCACACTTACCAAAGTAGTTAATGCTTAAGTACTCGTTGATAAAATATGTTAGGTGTTTTAGATATCAAGACTAGGGAAATTCATCATATGATACCTAATTCAATAGATATTAATTTGTTATCCAAAGGATTAAGGGCGATAAATCTCAATTTATGCAAAACTACCAAGTACTAGGTCAATTGTTAATCATATTTTCCCTTAATCTTCTACATTTTTAGGCTGCTAGATGCATGGAAACAGTTTGGGGAACGACTTGTACAGATCGTTCTCCAGGTCGTTCCCTCCTTCTGGAATGGCTCTGGAAATGGAATGGCTTGGGGAATGGTTTGCACAGGTCGTTTCCCAGCCCGTTCTGACCTACTGGATCCTTAAAAACAGTACATTATCACTTAACATTTGCCACAAACTCACATACTAATCATGGTAACAATCCTCAAGCAATTTACCTGCATTAACAAGCTTAAAACATCACACATATCACTTTAAACCTATCAACCATCATCAAGCAAAATTTATTGTCATTTCCACAATCGAATCACGCAACATCCATAACCATCATTCAAGCTAACCCATATATCATCAACTCACAAGTTTAGCTTCATATACAATTTCAAGAAATGTTCATAATCCATATTCACCTTAGTACATAGTTTGCCACATCACATATCACCACACCAAAGCACATAAACCTTCATAAATGTTCCATTCTCTTATCCAAACCAATACACAATATTCCAATGCAAATGTATGCACAATGAATGCCAAATGCAAGCCATACAAATGCATGCCCAGGGGTCTTTCTAGCACGGGTAAGAGAGTCCACTCTCGTATATTGGCTAATCCCCACATAAAGTTAGAGCTTTTGCTCTAGTGGCTAAGCCCCACATAAAAGTTAGAGCTTTTGCACCGGTTGGCTAATCCCCACATTTTAAACATACAACCATGTTCATGTTTATGTACACATGACATAAATGAATGGAATGCAGGAATTTCCCATATCCATGATTAAGATCTCACAATATCGAATGCAAATGTATGTTATCATGAATATTAATGCAAATCATACAAATGCAAGCCCCGAGGTCTTTCTTGCGCACGTGAGGGAGTCCACTCTCATATATTAGCTAATCCCCACATAAAGTTAGAGCTTTTTCTTAGTTGGCTAATCCTCACATTTTTTATAAGGCGGAAAAACTCGCCTTCCTTTTGATAACATTGGGCAAATCCCTTTTTTTTCACAAGGAAAACATCTCACTTCCTTTCTCATAATCTCATGTCATGAACATGCACTCATGTTCATGAAATGCCACAAATGACATTCAATAAGGCCATCAATCTCAAATCATGTTATGCATCATATACTCATCATTAAGCAATTCACATGCTTCTTATATCTTTAGTTCATAGGAACGTAATATATATGCACATTAAAGGCAAATACACATTCATGCTATAATATTATTCCATACAAGCACAATTCACATATCTCATAAATACATCATGGCATACAATTGCAAACACTCCATCTCATGTGACCATAAGAAAGCTATATTATCACACTCAATCTCAAGACATAATTCATAATTAGTACACTTGCATTTCTTAAAATCATTCACAGCCTTTGCATAACCATATCACGACACAATTGCTATGTTTTAAACATCCATACCACATCACAACCATTCTCAACAAGCAAACAAGCTAACATCATATCCATCAAAACACATCACAAGCCACCTTAAGGTGTCATTTCCACACAAGTATACAAATTCCAACAAAACATAATGATTAAGACTTATGCTCACTACCATCTTAAAAATGCAAATCTATCGGCTATGTTTAACCGAATAGATACAAAACATACCAATTTAAGTGTAAACACTTACTTTGAACTCTGCATACTCAGGCTCGCCGCTTAACTCTGCTCTAGGGTCTGAACCTCACCTCTTATAACATCATTTATCATGAAAATAATGTAAATATAACATTTTAAGTATCAATTAAGTCAATTAAAACTCAAATTAGGCAAAAAATTTTCCTCTTAATCCAAAACCCTAAATCTTATATTACTACACATTTTTCGTATCGCTCTCAAAACACACCCATATTTTGTTCATTAAGCACATATTAACACTCAATTTCACCTTCCAACCCTTATTCCTCGCAAATCCCTAATTATCTAAACTATAAAGTCACCAATCTTCCAAATAATCTCAAGATTGAGCTAAACTTTTACATATTCAAGAATACACATAAAAACCCCACAAAAACCTACACAAAACCCCCTTCTTTTACTCAAAATTTTGTCTAGGTCAATAATGTACCTTGCTAAACTCGCTTCAAAAACCTTAGAACTCGTCTAGGTTATGTTCCTCTGTGCAAGCTACAAATTCTTATGTATGGGAAGCAAACATTTGAGGTTTTGAACATGAGCACGAGGTGGTTTTGTGCCACTGTTTTGTGTATTTCTCCAATTTTTCATCCGATTGAATTCCGTTTAACCTATTTTTCATTTATTTTAATTCGTACAAATTTTAGGATGTTACAGGCAAGCCTAGCTTGGACTTGTGAGGTAAGTGTATATCTCATTACTTACCTGTCCATCAATTACCTTTGCATGGTTAACTATAAAACATCCTTATACTATACATTATCTACATCACTACAAGATTCTGCGCGTTTAGCGTCCAAAATTTAGCGTCCAACTAAATTTGGACGCTAAATTTAAGCATTTAGAGTCCACGTGGACGCTAAAAATTTAGCGTCCACGTGGACGCAAAATTTAGCGTCCACGTGGACGAAAAATTTTGCGTCCACGTGGACGCCAATTTGGCCGGGAGGTGAACAGTGACGCGGGAAATTTAAGCG
>CANYCX011177688.1:0-22023 GCA_948193385.1 Breynia disticha f. nivosa
TTAATGACCTTAATTAATTTAATGTATCACGAAAGTAGAACATTAAGTGAATTAAGGATACGATTTTGAGCATCTCGAAAGGGACTCTTAATTAAGGATAGCGCGAGAACACCAATAATAACCTCAACTAAATTTTAGAAATCAAGTATAGAACTACTGAAGTCTTGGAAGAACTGACATCATTATCTATTGTCTTAAACTTCAATTTTCAATTGCATGTTATATCACTTGTCAAAAAGAAACTTTACAATTATACATGTGTGTTAATTTTTTCTGCTTTCATTTAATTGCACCAAGTCAATTTAAATATATCGTTCCCTGTGAGATTCGATCCTGGAGGGTATACTTCCGTGGTAAAACTACACCGATCTAGTGCGCTTGCTAGAATCCGGTCAATATACACGGATTGCTTACGAGCTACTGTCGATAAAAATTCGTTTGAACGAGATAGTACTCGGTTGTAAGGTTTGCGAATATGTTTTTGCTTAATGTTTATGAGTAAATTTGATTAAATATTTAATTTCTTATATAATATATAGTTTTTATATTTTATTTTAAATAGGTATAAATTTTATGTAGAAATAAATTAATATTAGAATGAATTATACTTTAATAAAATATATTATGATTAATTATATTATATTAATTAAATAGTAGTAGATCGAAGGTTGTCCAACACAAAAAAAACGGATGAAAGTCATCACATCTCACCGTAAAATTTGACTTTTTCACAAATATTTTTTGAAACCTATGTCATCATATGTGACTTTCTTCAAACTTATTCCTCAAATGTCACTTATCCACCGCATATCCATAAAATGTCCACAACATATCCACAGAACATCCCCATATTAATCAATTTGTGGATGCGTTATGGATATGTTGTGGACATTGATTTTTTGTAAATATCCACAAGATATCCACAAAACATCCACATATATAATACATACCACAACATATCCACAAACTATCCACGCATATAACATTCCATAAATGTGTCACTAAAAATCCTAGCCGTCATTCTATACAGACCTCATTTACAGATTATTCACGTTTTATCCACAGCCTATCCACAAATAATAATAACAGAAAATAATCAAGTTTATATAAACTAAACAAAACTTAATTAATTTAAATATGAATGAATGAAAAAACCTCTAGCAATTGTTACATCTTTTTCGGTATTATTAATCTGGAGCAACAGTTCTTGAGATATTGATCGTCGATTTTTTTTCCAGGTTTATGTTTTGCTCTTAATTCGATTTAGTTATGTGGAAATGATAATATAAAAAGAAACTAAGAGGAATGAAGTAATCAATTGCAGTAACAAACATATGCTATAAAAGATTGAAAAGAGGAAGAAAGAGGTGAAAGAAGTGGAGAACGAGAAAGAAAGAGGAGAGGAGAAAAATGAGAAGTAGAATGATTTGTGAAGAATTTTCTATTATATATTTTGTCATTTTTTGGAATGAGTTTCAAGAGGTATCAATTAAGGAATATGTTTCATTTGGTATGAAAAAAAAAAGAACAATCAAACTTTAATATGACACTTATGTCCTTTTCAAAAAAAAAAACAGAATCTTTTGATGAAATTATTTCAGGCAGCATAAGAGCATTCACAATAGAGTCTTTTAATGACTATACTCTCTTATTTATAAGAGAGTTTAGCAAATAAAAACACCTCTAACAAACGATTCTCACATTTATTTATTTTCAAGAGAGACAAAACAACTCTTTTAACTTAAAATAATATTAAAAGTTGATAGAAAGTTAGTTAATATTAAAGGTAGTTATTAATATAATATTAAAAGATAGTAATGTAGATAGTGATGTAAAAAGTGTCGTTGGAGTGATTTATAATTTTAGAGAGTGAATAAAAAATAATATTTTAGAGAAAATTTATTGTTGGGATGCTCTAAGACATAAGTGAAGATTGGCTGCAATTGACCTGCGAATTAGTGAGGGAGGAACATAACAACTAATCTCATGTTCCATTCTATGTATATATATTATCCAACTTCATAGTCCTTCTCATTGCATTCTTGTCTTCTTCACATTCTACAAGTAATCCAACTTTGATGTCACTCCATGGAATTTCTGGACAAAGAAAGGAAGCACGACTTTTGTGATTGATGAATGCCTACTAGTTCTCTACTGGAATCTTTCTTTATGTTTGGAAAATCAAGTAATGCTGATGAGTAAATCAAATAGGCTTCAAGGATTAACACTGGCCTTTTTAGTCGGAAATGCTCATCACAGTTCACATAATGCATAGCAGTTGTTACGTTACCATGTTATGTCTTTAGCAGCATATAAATGCTTGAGGTTAGCCAATTACAATTCAGATAAAATGCAGTTCTAAAAAGCAGGGTCTTTCTCCAAAGTCCAAATCATGCAATACACACCAAATCTAAGTATTTCCAACAATCTATTGCATACACCACAATATCATGATAAAAGGCTTTCTATGTGTATTTGGTTTTTGAAGATGAATGTAAGACAACCACCAAACAGAGGACGCCTAACAGCATGTGCATTTCATCAAATTAAATATCACATAACCTTCTTCTTGGTTTGGTACAATAAAAAAGGTGTAAAGAATGCATTGAACTCGTAATGTTCATCCCCTAAATTTGAAGGAACAGATTCCTATTTTACATCTGTATGAATGATGAAAAGAAGAAGCCAGAAGTGGATATCACCTTCTCAGTATCGAAGAAGTGAAAGTCGAAGAAAGAAACTTCAGTCCAGTTGATCCTCCAGGGAAATAGGAGATGATGTAGTATAATAGCGCAAGGACCTAGTAAAAAGGAAAAACTCAGTACTTTTGTAAATCATATTGGATTGGTCTCACAAAATAGGAAAACATGATAAAACAAATCAATGACTGAAGCTAAGATGTGGCCATCAATCATTTCGTGTCACAGAAATCATGGAAAAAAAACTCCGGAAATTTATGAACATGCTAGGACAGAATGAAATTCTAACTTTTTTCAATAAAACTAGACGAGCAGATCAGTGTAAACTATCCATAAAACAAGATTCAAACTTTCAAATAGATCCTTAAAAAATACCCAACTGGACCAAATGAGTTTAATAGTTGACAAGTCCATCTTAAAATGCAGATCAATGTTGAAACTCAGACAAATTCATACCTGTAACACAGAGAAGAGCACAGAAAGAATGTAGCTGTGAAGAAACATGGACACATATACGGTTCCTACCATTGTACCAAGAAATCCCAACGTAAAAGGCAGCCTCTGTTAATCAAAAAGCAAAACAAAATTTAGCTATACCATTTATAACGAGAACCCATTTGGTTACTTCCAATCCATCCATTTCTTTTCATCTTAGATGAGCATTTACAATAAAAACTTAACCGAATATCAATTTCTTTTCATCCGTCAGCGATCTTAAGACACGCTGACTGGAGAGCATTACACATACCTCCTTGGAAGACATGTGAGCGAGCTGATTCTTAGGCCCTTTAAGAGCGAAAAAAGACGCAATAATAAAAGCGCAACCAATGGTAAAAGAAATGGCGAACTTCTGAGGAACGAGCACCATAACAGGAAGGAACATAGTGAAGGCAATGAAGACGAAAAACACACCACCTCCCAGCAATATCCCAAAGTACATCAAAGATTTCCCTGACGGAACATTGCTCTGAAAACTCCCCGGCAACTCCCTCACTCCTTTTGTAACCCTGATATCTCCAGTTACCAAAATCACATCAATGCTACGCGACTTATCTAAATTGAGATGAGTTGCAAATTGCAATCGTTTCATTGTATCAATGAGTAAAAGGTATTATTTCAGAACCAGACTGAAATATCTCATTCGTTATTTTGCTAATGGTTGTCTATTTTGCGACGCTGAACAATTTATCAAACTAAATAAGCCAAAATTCAAATAAGATTTTAATTAAAAAAAAAGAGAGAGAATCGATGAAAAGCAAAATATGCAAGCGCTTACACATTAAAGGTACCGGAGAGTTTATCAGAAGTAGTACGAACGGCAGCTTCAATGTCAAAGGAGGGATCAGATGAGGAGGAGTCTTGTGAGGCGGCGTATGCGTTCCAATCGGCGAGAAGAGATGCCGATTTTGACTGTTGAGGTTGGTCACTCAATGATGGGCCCCCCGTGAACCATGCCTGTGCTGTTTTCTGCATTTTCTTCTCACGATCTGATCTGCTCGCGCCAGATCGCACCGACTACTCTTGTGTGTTTAGAGGATGCTGTTTTTTCATTCGGATTAAGGCCTCTTTCGCCATTAATAATTTCCACCAACTGCTTTTTTACCGTAAAAAATTAATTTATAATATATTTATTATATAACAGATTTACTTTAAATAATAAAAAAAAAAGTTTTATTTAATCAAATAAAGCAAAATAGATCGTGAGGCCTTCCAATAAAAACGATGCAAAGCCACAACAGCCTTCGTCCCAACAGCTTCACAACTTAGGTTTTATCTTCGGTTTGGGTTTGGTTTTACTTTGGGTTAGTCGAGTCATAGCCGTTCTAGTTGTAAAAGAGACGAGACGAGTCGAGTTTTACGGTAGTTAAGCTCAATTTGTTTAAAATTTAATGACTATGAGCTCGAGTCGAGCTTTCCTGCCAAACTCAAAATTTTGTTTAAGCTTGGTTTATTTAAAACTCACGAACTAACGAGTTTGTTCACGAGTTTTACCGAACTTAACTAAACGAAAAATAAAATACAATTTTGTTTGACGGTAAGAGAGCGGTTAGATGATAAGAAAGTAGTAACGACAAGCGACAAGTGTGGAGGACAAGAAGACTGTAGTCATGTGAAATTAGTGTTTGGTAGTCGATGATTATCTGATAGCATCATATAATTAAAAAAATAAAATTATAATGAAGTGAGATAAATTAGTTTTAAAATTAGGTTGTTTTGCATGAAACTATTTAATTTTATATTAATATTATCGAAATTTAAATATTATAATTAATAATGACATAAAAATAATTTTTCAGGTTTATTCATCTAAAACAAATTAACATATTTGATATTGAAATTTATTATTCGCTTAAAAATTAGTGGTTGTCATTGTTTTGTAATTAAAAGAAATTAATATGTTATTCACAATTTCATATTGTATATATCTTTATAGCTATAAAATTTATCTTGTTACACTTAAATTTGATAAAGATGTATATTTTTGTACAATTTACGAACTTGATTAAGATTACGTTCATAAGTATAAAACGAGCTTCTTAAACGAGTATTTTCACGAGCATACAAATTCAGTACTTGATTGTTCAAACTCGGTTCATTTATTCAAACGAGCTTAAAATTTTATTCAGACTTGTCTATTTTATTAATGAGCCGAATAATAAACGAACTGTAAAAGACCCGAAAATCAAACTGTTTTCAAACGATTCAACTTATTTACGATCATGTTTTTAATTGGTAAATTTAACACAAGGCTATTTAGTCAAATTTTAGTTTTTAAAAGGATCAAAAACCCTTTCATTTCATTTTGTAGTTCAATTAAGTACATCTTCAACAATAATAGCTATCTTTTAACTAAATTTTTAATCGAAGATTGGAAAATAAATATCACAGTAATTTTATATGATAAAGAACGTTACCAATTCCGAACCAAACAAACCATTAATGTTATAAAAATCGAATCGAAGCGGTGAAAATTAGCGAACAAGTTAGCTCAACCGGTAAATTGGACCAGTTTTAAGTATTATAAAATTGAATAGTTTAAAAATTAAATAATTTTATATATTTATATATACTTATTTATTTATATTATTTTTAAATTAATAATTCGAGAATAAACTACCGGTTTAATTATGAACAAATGACCTAGTTTATTTTCTGGACCGATCTGATTCTAATAATACGGTGAGTAATAACATATACATTCACATATCGAACCCATCAGTAACCATCTAAACCTCCTAATCAGATTTCTCTCTCAAAGCCACTGTCCTCATCTCTATCCTTCATTCTCCTCTCCCTCCTCAGGCCGACGCCGTTTAACTCTTCTTTATCATCTCTATCCCTTCTTATCTCTTCTGCTGACGTCTCTGCCCTTTTTATTCTCTCAAAATTCAAACCCCAAGTGCTCTTTGTTAACCTCAGTGAAAAAAAAATGGAGAAGGATGCGATTAAACATGCAAATTGACGATATGGGTTGTTTTCTCAAATGGGTTTTTGAATCTCACATTTTACATCCACATTTCGTCACCTGCATGTGATTTTAGCATAACTTGCAATTAGGTATGCAAGTTTTCATCTTTTACTTGAATTTTTAGTTTTTTTTTTCAATTGGGCTGTTTAAATACTCTTCCTATGTTGGTTTCCTTTGTGGACTTTGAAGTTATTGTAAGTTGTAAATTATTGGAAGTTCTTGCTTGGAAAAAAAATGAAATTTGTGATATTTATTGAAGAATTTTTAGAGCTTGAAGGTGGTAATGGAGAAAGAAATTTAGCTTAGATTTGAAAAGTCGTGAAATTTATTTATATAATCTGTTGTTGATTGATGAATAGTGATTTTAGGATGGCGTCGATTAACTATAGTTGGGCTTTATGATCTTTTGATTTCGCTAGTTAAGAATTTAGCTGCAATGGTCCAGAGAATGATGTTAATGCATTGTTGATGGAGTGTCAAGTTTAGGATTGAATTTGAATCTGAGAGTGACCATTACGCTTAATTAGCCGCGTTTCGAAATTCCTGATTTGACACCGTGACCATTGGTGACTGCGTTCTTTATAGCTGTTAGGTTGTTCACAATGTATTTGTAACGAAGGCAAAAGCAATTAGTGTTTGTCGGTAAAGCTAAAGATTGTCAGATTGTCGTCGTTGTCTCTCAGAGTTTCATGGGATTGGTAATGAGTGCTCTCAGTGATAAATTAGCTGTAGATGCCATTTTGCTAATACATGAGCTCTCCAGCCACTGTGTTCCATTTTAATTTCTGTGTTTTTATGTATGATTATGCAAAGTTAAAGTTTGCAAAGCTTCACTTTTGATGAAGATAAGCTATGAAAACCTGTTAAGCATCTATAATATATTAGAAAATGATCAATGACTCCCAAGGATGACGGCTAAATACAATGGTATAATTGCATCAGTGGGTTGTTTATCATCTTTCGTTTTAGTTTAAGAAAAATAAAGTTTGTGCATAGTTGCGTCTATTTTTTTTCTTAATTGTGATTAACTTAATCAAAATTTTAGACTATGCATTACAATGATTTGGTTCCAAAAGCACCATTCTGCCAACTCCTTTTATGCTACATTCATCTTATAGAAATGAATTAGTCCAGACCTTTATACCAGTGAGGTTACTCCCGAAATCAAATATTTATTTCAAGTTTACATGTACCACAGTAGTTGGTACTTATCTCATCATTATCCTTGCATGAGTAACTTTCTTTCCATATTAGTCTCATTTCTGAAGTAAGCGTTTCAAGTGACATGTGAACACAATTTAAGTTCTCTTGAATTGTATTTGAGGCTGGTGTCGTATTTTCATTGAGTGATGGGATCTAGATTCAATTGGAGTCATGTTCAAAGGATAATAGGATATGGACCCAAGTGCAGATAAGCAAACAACTGATATGGAAAAATGATACTTTTTCGAAGCCGATCTATTGTGCAGTTTGGTTTCATGAATAAGCTAATTGATAGATAATCTTGTTGCATGCACTTGTTGGTCTACATTGCTGAATTTTTGTTACTCATAAGAAATGGAGAGGATAAAAGTAGATATAAAGCGATGCTGCTGTTAGGTTTGTGTGAGCGATCCTTTCTCTATCTGTACCATACATCTTTTGCATTTTTATAGACGCTATTTGCACTTTGGGAAACTCTTCAACTGATCTGCTTTTGATTTCTAATACATGTGTATTTTTGTTTTCATATAGTAGTTTCTTTCGGTGTTCATAAATTAAATAACCTGATCCACCTGAAGGAAATTTGCTTACTAATGTTATTAATGTAATTATTGGAGCCTGGATTTTATTTTCATATTTTTTCATTAATTGGAACATTGTTAAGTTTGTATTTGGCTTTACTTTACAAGTGATCTGTTTGGAATTTGTTCTTGAGAATATTTCATTTTTTTCATTTCAATTGCAGGTTTCCTATTTGACTGGAGATCTATTGGTTCCTGTGTTTGATGAATGTTATCTTGGATCTTGTTAATCTATATATGCAGAACCACCAGAAGCCTGTGGTTCACGTAAAGCTGCAGCTCTTATCTGGGTGCCTTCATGGCTGAGCACGCTGTACTTGTACCTAATTCTTCTCTTTCTTTGTCAGAGCATAATCTATGTATTGGACAAGAATTTCCTGACGTTGAAACCTGCAGAAGAACATTGAAAGATTTTGCCATAGCCCTGCATTTTGATCTGCGGATAGTGAAATCTGATCGAAGCCGGTTCATAGCCAAGTGCTCAAAAGAAGGCTGCCCCTGGCGTGTTCATGTTGCAAAGTGCCCTGGAGTTCCAACCTTTTCAATTAGAACCTTACAAGGAGATCATACTTGTGAAGGAGTCCGTAATCTTCATCATCAGCAAGCATCGGTAGGTTGGGTTGCTAGATCAGTTGAAGCACGCATTAGAGATAACCCACAGTACAAACCCAAGGAAATACTGCAAGATATTAGGGATCAACATGGTGTTGCTGTGTCTTATATGCAGGCTTGGCGTGGGAAGGAACGCAGCATGGCTGCACTCCACGGAACTTTTGAGGAAGGGTATCGCCTACTTCCTGCATACTGTGAACAGATAAGGAAAAATAATCCAGGGAGCATTGCTTCAGTGTTTGCCACTGGAGCAGAGAACTGTTTCCAGCGCCTGTTTATATCTTATCGTGCTTGTATTTATGGATTTATAAATGCTTGTAGGCCACTTTTGGAACTTGACAGAGCTCACCTAAAGGGGAAATATTTGGGTACATTGCTTTGTGCTGCAGCTGTTGATGCTGATGATACTTTATTTCCATTGGCCATTGCCATTGTGGATGTGGAAAGTGATGAAAATTGGATGTGGTTTATGTCAGAGTTGCGGAAACTTCTCGGGGTAAACACTGACAACATGCCCAGGCTTACTATACTTTCTGAAAGGCAAAGGGGTATTGCTGAGGCTGTTGAAACACATTTTCCTAGTGCTTCTCATGGATTCTGCCTGAGATATATAAGTGAAAACTTCCGCGATACTTTCAAAAACACAAAGTTGGTCAATATTTTCTGGAATGCTGTGTATGCTCTTACACCAGCTGAATTTGAGAGCAAGGTTAATGAGATGGTGGAGATCTCACAAGAAGTCATGACATGGTTTCAACATTTTCCTCCTCAATTATGGGCTGTGGCATATTTCGAAGGCACTCGATATGGCCATTTTACATTAGGAGTTACAGAGTTGCTTTATAATTGGGCTCTTGAATGCCATGAGTTGCCAATTGTGCAAATGACAGAACACATTCGCCATCAGATGACAGCTTGGTTTGACAACCGCCGTGATATAGGCAGGAGGATGACGTCAATCCTTGTTCCATCTGCGGAAAAGCGCATTGCAGAGGCAATTGCGGACGCACGATGTTATCAAGTACTTCGTGCAAATGAAGTTGAATTCGAGATTGTCTCAACTGAAAGAACAAACATTGTAGATATAAGAAGCCGAGTGTGCTCGTGCCGTCGTTGGCACCTTTATGGCTTACCATGTGCACATGCTGCTGCCGCCCTAATCTCTTGCGGTTCAGCTGCCCAACTTTTCGCTGAACATTGTTTCACAGTTGAGAGTTACAGAGTAACATATTCAGAAACGATCATTCCAATTCCGGACAAGAGCCTGTGGAGAGAGCCTGGTGAAGGTACTGAAGGTGGAGGCTCCAAAGTCGACATTATCTTACGGCCACCTAAAACTCGTCGACCACCAGGGAGGCCGAAGAAGAAGGTTCTTCGGGTAGAGAACTTGAAGCGTCCGAAAAGAATTGTGCAATGCGGCCGTTGTCATTTGTTAGGACATTCCCAAAAGAAATGCACTATGCCTATTTGACAGTTTTGCTTTGATTTATTTGAAAGCTGTAATAGATCCATGGTATGGCTGTAATCTAAATGTATGTTTCTGGGTAGAACAATAAATTATGTAGTGTTTTTTCATAGGCAGATGGTGTAATTTAGAAAATGGTAAATTTAAACAGCATAATCTGAAATGTTGTTAGAAAATGGATGCAGAAGAGGAGTAAAAGGTGAAGACAACACGAGGACTGGTTTGTGCAATCAAAAAGGTGTAAGGCCTGATTTGTCATAACATGAAAAAAAGAGGACCAATCTGAAAATATAAAATTAAACCAAACCCCAGAACTCTGGTTTGGTTTGGTTGCGGTGAAACCAGAAAATCTGTGCGACGAAAACAGAAGAGCAGAGAGAAGCGAAAGAGATGAAGGTTGGTTCAAAAATAGTAATCCTTGTTGATGGATTCACTTCCTCGATTGCAGACGCTTTCTCATCGTCCTCCTCTCATAGACAGTAACAAATTCTCACTCAAACGGTTCACTCTGTTTCTACACAATCTCACTCGCTGATTTTGATTCCCTTTCTATACTATATTTTTTTTACAGGGACGACTCCTTTGACTTGCCATTGAATCGTTACGGAATCAACGAGTTTAACGCTCGTGGAAAGCTTCTTCATTTTGTTGGCAATGATGGAAATTTCGAGGTACCTTTTTTCTGTAATTTACTTCTGTAAGCATGATTACGAGGACTTTACTTAACAACCATTTCTGGGTTTCTTTGTTTTTGATTGTTAGATTGGGATTAGGGATTAATTTGTGGGAATCTATCTCGTGGACAAAACTGTTGAAAAAAATTGTAGTAGTTTTGTAGGATGATAAGTTCTGAATTTTTTGGTGGATTTGGTTGGATTTTACATTGATGTTGAGATGAGTCTTATATTAGGATAGATGAGCTAGTGAAGGCAATGAAGGTTGGTTAGCGATTAAGCCTGATTCATTGTTTGGTTTAGGGTTTGTATCTTCAATACGATTCTTTCTATCCTGCTGTTACCTCCACATTTAACTGCGGTGGCCTGCTCCTCTTGCGTGAACTTTTGATCTACGGAAAAGAATGCGCGTGTGGCTAATTAGCTGATACTTTGCATTTTAGAATCATGTAATGCTCCAGAATGTTGATTTTAATCTGTCTAAGAACTACATTATGGTTTGCAAGGCGATGTGGCTTTTCTCATGCTTTGCATTTTGTTCGATTCATAGGTGTCAGTGTTGGTTCTAGAGAAGTATGAGCCGCCAATCTTGGCATGTGCTGTAAATGAACTTTTATCGAACTTAAGAGGCGCAGCAGCGTCTGGCATTCCTACCATTATAGTTCCATTTGTTGGCTCATCATCAAACCTTAAGTGGGGAAGCAAAACCTTGACCAAAGACTGTGGCGGAAAGTCTTCGATGTATCGTCTTTGTTTCGGTCCTGAAACAGATATAACTCGAGCAATTGCTTCCAGAACTGAAGAACTGCCTTCGTCGGTTCAGATTCACTATGAACCCGTAGCCTGCCTTATTCATTTGATTCGAGCCTTAAATTTGCCAACATCAGTTCTTATTGGACAAAGGCAACAGAATATTTCAGATAAAAACGAGCTTCAGGTATATTTTACGGCTTACTTTTTCTGCCAACGCGATTCTTAATTGTGAAGCACTGTTTATGATCAACATGAAAATCTATGAAAGTTGAAACTCTGAACCATTTTTGCATTGTCGAAGCTCAAAAGCGTGATAAAGAATTACACGATGAACTTTCTCGATTGCCGTTTTTGCAGTTACTCTATGAGATTGGAGAAGTAGTGGCAGACACAATTGGGTTGAGTATGGTGAGAGAAAAAATCAGGTGGAATCCGGTGAAGACTCCGAAGAACATCGAGGAACCATGGCGTCAGTTGTATGGTTGAATACATCCCTGCTCTTGTCACAACACATTATCCTTTATTTCCTGTTCAAATGGATTGCTATCATGCTCTTTCCAAGCCTTTTGGACTGTAAAATCCCAAATGAAAATCTTCAGGTAGTTGGTTTTAACGCCATTATATTTCTTGGTTGTAGTCGGAATTTGCCCTGACCGTCCTCGTAATTTCACAATGGAATATCAATTTCCAAATCAAAACAAATTCATCACAAATGAATATCGATGTATATATACCTAACACAAAGTCAACTATATTAATTCTATGCATCAATCTTACAAATATTATGCACAATACTCCGCTGCAATGCTGGGTATTACCGCTACTATTGGTAATCTAAATTATTTATTCTGAAAGGCAGGGTCAGAATAGTAAATTCAACCCCACTCATTCAAATTCAATTCACATCACTATTTTCCGCCAGAAAAAAACCAATTTCCAAATCAAAACAAACATTTCGTTTCAAATTCAGAGCCTTAACTCCTCCAAATGCCTCCAATCGACGACACCGAAACCGACGATGAAACCATTGCTCAAAACAAGAAACGCTTACGCCGCGTCAGCTTTGCTGACGTCGAAATTACGTCCATCCACATCTTCAACCGCGATGACGACGATACGCCACTCAGTTCCTCCTCCGCCAAGAGAAAAGCCGTCTCCGACGCGGAAGAGGAGGTTCTTCAGTTCTTTCGAGACCACCCCGATATCGACGATTCTAAGGAGTTGTCTACGCCAGGAGAGCTTGATGATGACGATGATATTGATGACGTCAGGAAGTCCTTTTTGAGACCCATTGGGTCCCCCTCACCTGGAAGTAGCACTGCTGCTTCTAATGATGGTATATTTGGTTTTTAGTTATCGAATGTTCTTTTTTTTGGGAAATTAGCTTGTCTTAGGCATTTTGGTTGTTGTTAGTGTTTTTGGAATTGCGTTTATGCTATTGATTAGAGATTTGAATGGTGCTTTTTTGTAGAGGATGATTTTTTTGGGCCAGTTTCGGCGAATTTTATTAGGCCTGGAAGGTTGTCGGATTCTGGTGCTTCAGGTGATAATCCTGAGTTAACGATGGACTCAACTGCTTTCTCGTTGCGTTATCGTAGTCTTGCAAGATCAGATTCAGGGGAGTTGAGGACTCCTACGAAGGTGCAACTAGCGTTTGATGAGAAAACGCCTTCACATGTTGGTACTGGTTCTTATTTGGGGAGTTTTATGTTGTTGACAAGAGCTAAGAAGTCGAATTTGGAGTCTCCTTCCGGTGTTGAGAAAAGTGGTGGTAGAGATTCCAATGATATGAGTCTTGTAGGGGAAGGTATGCAGAGTTATGATTATGGGAGATTGTCACCAAGATTGGAAGCGCTATTAGCAGGAGGTAGCAAAGATTTGGATGGATTTTCTCTTTTGGACCACCATGTCAATGAAATGGGTGGTGAGGTGGGATTGCCTGTTCGTTTAGAAGAAGAAAATTTAGCTGATAATCCTATAAAGCTAACTCCTAGGTTGCAAAGCAAAGTGTGGACTCCTAATCACCTGGGAATAGTACAATCGCCTAATCAGTTGAGCAATGTAAGAATATACTCCTGTTGATAGGATTTTCCTCTATTGTTTTCTTCAATTTAATGCATTCAGTAAGACAGACCCATTTGGTGGCCATATTTGGTTCATTTCCAATTAATTACACATGTTCTATTCCTACTGCACTTTTTTTACGTGGTTGTTGAATATTAAGGTCCTTAGTATGTTGGCGATTTTGATTATTGCAATAGCTATCATTTAAGTAACCCATCTATACTCTTGTGTTTGTGAAATCAACTGATTCTGCAAAGTGTAACTCATAATTGACCCCTTTTGAATGTTTGAGAAATCTTATTTGTGTTAAGTGTAATTCATGACTAATGGTACAAACGTCTTCAGTCCGGTTGAAGTTATTATTGGCTGTGTTTTACGTTGCCCATCACTTGAATTCTTGCTTATTGTACAACCAAACTTAAGGGTGTCCTTGACACAACCTATTAAAATTTTTAGGTTTTGATTTGTATACTGGACCTTTTGCTTATACTGCAGGAGAATGACAACTGCAGTAAAGCTGCTGGGACAAATGTGCAGGAAAATATTGAGTCACCAACTGTAACAGGCAAAGTTCTCCAGTTTGGTTCATTAACAGGCCATGAATCTGGGCAACTTCCCTTTGAAGACTGGGTGAAAAATAATTTGCATGATGAAATTGATCGTGATTCCAGGAAACACTATAAATCTCCTCTATCAAGATCCATATCCTCGTTATCAGCTAAACGGCAGAAAACCTTTGTGGATGCTGCTGATCATGGGCAACTGCTACCCATGACCCCTTCTCTTAATGAATCCTCTAGTTCCCATATCAAGGTTGTAAACATGGATGAGATTGTATCATCTGTACATAGAAGTAACTCCAAATTCAAGATTTTTGAACCTTCTCCCCTTGCCTCTTCTTTAAGAGTTGGAATTGAAAGATCAAGAGAGAGATTATCGAAGTTTCATTTTTCAGAAACATCACCTGCAGCTACCCTTGTTTCAGAAAACCCCAAAGGTGGCAAGGACAGTCATATTACACTCCCCGTCCTTAATTTAGAGAAGTATTTGTTTACTGGTGATGTTGAGAGCAAACATCACAATCAGAAAAGCATCACTATTTGTGATGATATTGAAATGCCAAAGAGCACTGCAAGTTTGAGCAAAAATGAAGGAATTACAGACCTTTCACGAGAAAGGGATTCTCTGATTCAAATACTGGTTGATGCTCAGCTAAATATGCAAGTGGCTTCACCTTCTCAACTAACTTGTTTACAACACGAAGCTGGATGGCAGGTTCCAATGGAAGGATCTGATTCTGCCACATTACAATTAAATGCGGAAGACAAAATTGAAAGGAATTTCTCTAATCCATCTGAGAACTTTGGTTCCTCTTCGGCTAAAGAATTGAACAACGTGCTACAATCATCAGCAGGACATCTGCAAATTCATTCCGCCGAGATAAAGCAGCAGGTATTGTATGGTCACCATGGTGGAAGTAACTCAGAAGAAAATATTAATTCTATGGCTGATGTTACTGAAAGCAACAATTCTATTGGAAATATGGCAATCAGGTTTACTGATGACAGAGCACAGGTTAGTACATTCTTCCTTAAGTTTGATATTTTTTAATAAGTTTAAAGCACATAACACAGATGAAAGGAAAAGCACTCAATTCCTTATGATTTCATGCATCTGTCTAAAAACTTGATGAATGTTCAAACATCTGTACTTCATTCGGAAAACTCGAATGGGATCACTGTAACTTCCACCGATTTGTTTCACCAGTCTGAAGAGGAACGAGGAAAGCATTGTAGCCTTTTGTGATTCAGTCAATAGAAGTACAAACGAGCTCCCATTTATGATGGTTGCACACTCTCTACCTCTCTCTTTAATGCTTAGATATGCACCTCACATATGCATACGCACTAATTCACCCATAAATGTCTGTGGCGAAAATGTAGGCGTGGATGTTGATAAACACCATGTCAGAGTGATTTATATTTCTTCTTTTTAATGTCTGTTCTGGTGATTTGTTCAGAGTTACTCCAAGAAAGAGCTGACTAAAAGCTCCAAGGGAATCTCCAACGAAAATAATACTCGATCATTGGCTAGGGAGGACATACTCATTACCAAATATAATTCCAAAGGGCCTGGTAACAATGACATGAAAATGCAAATCCATAATTCAAAGAGGCACTTTCTTGTAGAAGAGATGAACTCTTCTGGGAAGGATGGAGGAAACATCTCTACTTATGCATATGGATATCATACAGATAAGAACAACACAGTTGATAGAAGTCCAAACATTCAAGGAAGTCCTGTTTCTGACCTTGGCTGTAGCTTGGAATGCTCCAATGCAAGTGCCAGTGATAAGAATACGATTGAAGGTGCCCCTAAACACTGGAAAGATGTATGTATAATTTTTTTTGGTGTTTACACGATCCTGATACTCTCTACAGTTAAGTCAGTGTAGTTGGAAAATTTTGTTGTTTGTCATACTATATTTTTCTTCTTTGGATTTCTGTTACATATTTGCCTTTGGGGTTTCATTCTCTATATTGTAATTTTCCACTTGATGAAATGATATGTTGACAGTTTTTTTAATGGAAGGGCAATTGTTTTGTGAAAGCCTTTTGAAAAGAAATAAATAAGATACAATTTTGGAGTTTGTAAAAATTACAATTACAACCATGAAAATAGCCAAAAGTCTCTGTGCTGCCTTATTTAGAGTTTCTATTTCTTTTCATGCTTTTTATGGCATCAGAATCTGCTTCCAGGTTTCACGTAAATTCTGTGAAGATACGAACCGGTTGCTTTCCCCATGCATCGATAAACTACAAATAGTAGAGGTATACATGCATTGTTCCTTCTAACATCCCTCTATGATCAATGAGAAAATATGATATAAGAGCATGTTGTTATAATCCCATTGTTTGTTTATTGTGCAGATGGATGAGCTGCAACATATTTTATTTCAGCAACAGAAGGTCCAAATTTTTGAGATACTTTGTTCCCAGTTTCACTCTCAGGTGCTTTAAATTATTAAAGAATGTCATCTTATTTTTTTCCTCCATTTTTTTTGGTTTTAAAATGCTTGATATTTCAGTTGCTCTAGTCTAATTACTTATTTTATTTCTGGCGAAAGACTAAGCCTAACTGTTTCTCTGGTCATCTCATCACTTGATTCTACAGAAATTAGATGAGCAGAGTGAAGTTACAAAAAAAAGGTGGTTTCTCTTCTTTTGTTATTTGTATTTTAGCTTGATGATGGAATTAGTTAAATCATTGTCGTGGTTTTGTTTTAGACAAGTACTTCCATTGTTGACTTTCTTCTGTTGCAGGATGGCTGAAGCAGAATCCTTGCTGTATAAGTTAGCTTATGAAAAGGCGAGAGTGCAGTTAATGTCTATTAAGAGAGCAAAATTGATGGTAGATTTTGGGCGCTTTTGTTGTTTTTTCATTCTCAAGACAATGTATATGCATTTTTTTCTCATCTATTCTGGTTTTTGCATACAGAGTAGAGGACAACGGCTGAGCTCTGCAGTTCAGGAGTCTCAATTGTTGAAGTCAAATCGCATTTCTTATCTGATGTTTCCTGTTGACGAAAGAGATGCTTCAGTTGATAATATCCAAAATTCATGTATGGCTAATTTGGAAAGGCAATGTGAGGTATGTATCTAAAATATGGGTGGGAACAGAATATTGATTTTGTAACTTGATGAGTTACGAGGCGGGAACGAGGAAAGAAAAAATGTTGTTGGGTGGGGATAGGGAGGCCATAATCCGATCCCAACTTGCCCCATTGTCATTCCTACTCATCTCCCTTTGGTCCTTTAAAGTACTGTATTGGCATTGTAATAAAATCATTTGGATGCATCTCTCTTCGTCTTTTCTAGGCTTTATTTTTGCATGTAAAACAATATTTCTTTTCTAGTGATGTATAATTTTAATTGAAAAAAATGAGTGAAAAATTATATGATAATGGCTTGTTTTCTTAAAACGCTGATGCAGTTCATGTTTCAAAGAACTTAGATACATCAAAAAATGGCATGCACAATTCACACTACCTATTTAAGTTCATTTTCAGCCCCTTTTTTATGTTCCAATTCTTTTTATTTGACTCACTAGGCTGTGTGAAAACGTATCAGTCCACAATATTTGCTAAAGAAATTCATGTTATCTTAATTATAGGTTCCAAGCGAGAAGCTATTCACTCTTAGGCATGAAAATGAAGCTTTGCATAGAAAAGTAAACAACTTAACCAACTCATTTCACAGTCGCTTCAAAATGAAAGGAGAATCTAGTTGTTCTGAGACTGTTGCACTTCTTAAGGATCATCTGAAAAGAAGAATATCTTTCAGGTTCATTCGTGATGAGATACAGGTATTTCTTTATGGGGAGTTAAATGTGGCTGATAAAATAATTATCCTTTACCACTGAGATGTTTACTATTTGTTATTTGCTTAGTTGCGAGACGTTGTTGATTTGGGCTCTAGGAATGATCAACAAGATATTGTTTTAAACTACCAAGGCTTTGTTTGCCAAAGGTTCCTTCTTTGAAAGTTATATCTGCTATCCAGATTTTATTGCAACACTTTGCATGAATTCCTTGCTTGTCATAATATGCAGGCTTGTAATAAGTTCAACTTCTCCTAGCTTGTTTGTTTCAAACACATTGAACATTGAAAACACCAATAAGGTAACAAAATTAAACTGTCGACTATATCTGCTGATGTTCTCTCATGTATGCCAAAATTTAATCTTTCTAATGTCTTTGCAGAATTTTCTGAACATGGATGCCTTTGTAGCATTCTCATTTGTTCTTAATGCTGAGACCACTGCTAAGTATTATGGTTCTAAGTGTCTTTCTCGGAAGACACAAGTAAGTTGCTATCCTTAATGATAGACCTATCACGGTTTTTTGTTTCATATTTGAATTACTATTTCTGTATAGAGTGCAATCATGGACTTCTTTTTTTTCCTTTTTGAACACCATAATTGTTTTGCAGATTACCCATTTGCTTCTTAATAATCTTCTAGACGTAATCAAGGAAGTACAGCTAGCCCAGTTTGAAATTAGAAGTCTAGTCCTTGCGAAATTTCATCCTTCAAGTGGTAATTCTTTTCTCAAATTAGATTTCAGTTTATTTGAATTTGTGTGACTTGATAGATATTGTAGAAAAGGTGGCTCATGTAGAAATGGTGACTCTTCCACCTATCCCACATTGCTCAAGTTACAAAGAAAGAAGGATTTTTTTGTTATAAATCGAAGCCTCACTTAGCTTCTAAAATCATCTCTTAAATCTCTTCCTTTCTCTTACTTTAGTATTGTTCTAAAGTTTTCTCTATTTGTAATATTTCATTTGTAATCTTTTTAGTGAAATATTAATTTAGTCGTGTCTGGGGACGTAGGCAAAATTGGCCGAACCTCGTTAAAATTCTGTTCTTTATTTGTCTATTTAATAGTTATTGTCGGGTATAATTGTAGTAATTTATTTATGTTATTAAATTAAATGTCTAGGAAAATTCTGTCTAAAGAGTTTGGTACTTAAGTGATCCGGTGTGATCCTCCAGTCTTTCCTGGGAATTTAGCTGGTATGATTTTTTTGTATAAGTTTTTTACACACTATTTGATTTATCGAGCTTCCGCAACAGATATACCATGCGGTATCAAGTAACTTAATAAGTCACTGCTCCTGCAAGACTAAAAATAAAACACTAATTGATACTTGCAGTATGATTGACTGCTCTTCATCATTTGCTTCAGTTGCGTAATAATTTAACAAGTCACTGCTACTGCAAGACAAATCACTGCTTCAGCTGCGTAATTGCAAATTAATCTATTTATATAACTACTGTTCACTGCTTTGCTTGTGTTTCATCAGGTGTTTCCAGTTTCCCTTCCAAATTATTGCACAGAAGACTCAAACTAATATTTGATTCATTTGCTTCTCTTATTTGCAGCTGAGCAGCTTGATCTCCAGCTTTCTTTTGTTGATCTTAACAGTTCTAGAAAATTGGTTCTGAAGCTTGACTTGACTTCTTTGAGACGGTAAAGCCTATGGAATATTCTCTTCTCAAATTCATTCTCAGTTTAAGAGTTGATGCCGTGTGTAGGTAGAACAAGTTATTAATGAGTACATGTTAGTCTCTTAGCTGGGTACCGCCTCTGGTTGGTCCATATATGGGATCTAGTTTTCTAGAATGCCTCAATTGGATACCCTTTTTATTTGCAGAAAATGGTATTCACATCTTACACAAGCAGACAGGATCTGACCGAACAATACTGAATGAAAGGCTGAAAGCAAATCCAATATTTATTTTAAAAATATAAATGAAATTATGTTAAACGAGTTGGCTTAAATGTTATTTACACAAGTTGAACTTCAGGCCACGTATGTGTTTTTGGGAGTGGTGAGGTTGGAAACTATTTTGTTCTTGCAGTATGCTTAATCATATTTCATGTTTGCAACTTTCTAGAATTAATTAGTGGCCTGAAGTTCAACTTGTTCCAGACCTTTTCTTGAATATTTCTGGGGTTTGTTAAGCTTGTCATTTTCAACTTTAATTTGTTTGGTTGGCAAGAATTTCAAACTAATTAAACGGAATAAACTATATGAAGCCGATGCAAACAAAAATGTTAGGTATGATTAGTCTATTTCTCATTTCTACGCCCACTGTGATGAATTGATGATTTTAGAAGCAATTGGCTGTTTTATGACTGTCTGACAACCTGGTTTGTTGATACAGTGGGCACTATCCTTCAGACATTGCTCCTCATCATTTACAAGTTTCTGGGACGCAGAAGTCACATCCCGGGTCACTATCTGATGACTTAGAAGCTGCACTTGATGGTGTTGGAGTTGGGCATTTCAGGATTATAAGGCTTTGCAGGTGTGTGGCCTCACTATTGCAGTCAGCTAGTACTTGAAAATTCTTCAGCTTAGTCACATAAGAGATCTCATCTTCATTATGTATTTGGTGAGATGACTTAGAAGCTGCACTTGATGGTGTTGGAGTTGGGCATTTCAGGGTTATAAGGCTTTGCAGGTGTGTGGCCTCACTATCGCAGTCAGCTAGTACTTGAAAATTCTTCAGCTTAGTCACAGAAGAGATCCCATCTTCATTATGTATTTGGTGAGATGATCCTTTCAGTTAAGTAGATTCGACAACGGAGGCTTACCTTTGCATCTCATTTTCTCAATGAATTATGCGGCAAGGCTCCCGTGAATTCTGTAAATGACTCTGCACTGCCTTGTTTACATTTCAGTGCATGCATTACTAACGTAGGAGATCAAGTTAGCTACTGATTTTCGTTCTCGAGAACTTTCATTCAAATGAAAATCTATGGCCATAATCCTTTCAGCACGGATCAATTGTTATTACTGGTATCTCAATATTTGTTCGTTGCGTTTGGACAGTCAGTTTGTGTCGGCACTGTGTTGAATAAAAATATGAAGGAAAAATTTACTTGTTTGGTGATTGTATTACTTTCTAACCAAGCTGAAGGACCCTCGAGTTCTGGAAGCATTGAAGTAGATTGGAAAATAACAGAGCTCGACTGTATCTTTTTGGTGCCTCACTTTATTGAGAGCGCTTTAACGGACCAGACAAGGGAGAATTCCGCATTGATGGCTCCAAAAACAGAAATAAGGTACTCTTTTCGTTGGTAATTTGAATTCTAGTAAATATTTTGTAATTTCCAAGAGAAAATTGTTGTTTTGTAGGGGAAATGTATAGGAGAAGAATGGTATAAGAGATTGATGCCGAAGATTGTAACTGGAAAACAGGTGGGACTGTGAAAGCATTTGTTTTGTGGTGAGCTTTTGAATATATGTGGACCACTTTGTGAGAAAAACATGATATTACGACTGTATTTTTATACGAGTCTCCGCGAAAATGAGGCAGGAAATTGAGACCATTAGATACAGTAAAATAAAATAAATTTTAACCTTTAATTTTATAAAATAGATAAAAAATTTAAATTTATTTTTACTGTATTTGATGATAATGTTCCATTGTCTTATTGAGTCCCTAAGGGGATACAGAAAAATTCCTCTAATATTACGAGGTGGAGGAACGTTTATGATATAGATTTTGCGTTGGAAACATGTTTTCGTTTGTGAAATCTAAGATTGTGTTGATGTTAGAATTCTAACTCTTTCGTTTTGGAATTATTAGTTGTCTTGTAGGTACAAGCAGCAGCAAGCAAGCCTGACACGTGCTTACCTACTTCTCCAAAAGGCTTCCACAACAGTACGTATATCCGACTACTTCTATCTCTATGCATGTGCTCTGCCTCCTTCGAAAACCTTCAAATTATATAACCTCTCTCTGCTTAATGACCTATTTACCCTTACCCAGTGGAATAGGATAATGCCCTCTTTTACCGGGCACAGGTAGAATACAAAATGTCATCTGCACTTTCCACCTAGCATCCCAAGAGACTGTCATCTGCACTTTCCACCTAGCATCCCAAGAGACTCTCTTAGAGAGTCTATTCTCTTAATTAAGAGATTTA
>CANYCX011177697.1:0-13106 GCA_948193385.1 Breynia disticha f. nivosa
GACTTGGGAGGTAATTATGATTTTTTTAAAGGTATGTGAAAATGGGGATCAATTATCTTTGTTGGTGATGATCGTATTATGTTTGATGTGTTTTTCAATGTGTATGAATAGGTGGATAGGTATGTAATTTGAATTTGCATAGAACATACTTGGTATGATGCTAATTATGGTGCAAAATGGTTAAGAGTTTGGTGTGAAATGAATGTTTAAATTTTGATGTCTACAACTGGATAACATACATTAGGGAAGCTCTTAACGTATGTTATTTATTCTCTAGACCGTTCTGCATTTCATTTGAATTCCAGAACATTTTAGAAGAACATGGAACATTTGTGAGACTGGTTATTCCTGGAATTGGCCTCAAGAATAACATACATTAGGCATTTTTGTAACATACATTATTTGTGCCCTAAGGGCTGTTTGACTTAGAAAACCCGCCCAAAAATGTTGTAAAGTTAGTGCATGATTCGAGCTACATTAGAGACTTAAAAGTAATCAATTGTGAGCTAAATAACACTATGGAAATCTTGCATCAAGAACCCTAGATAACGTATCCTAGGATTTATGAAAAATAAGTAGAACATTCTATGAGTGAAGAACGCTAACCTAATGAGATAAGAGTGAGAATAAAAGAACAAGTGTACTAGACTTTATATGGTTAGGTAAGTAACGAGAGGGACATATGCTTACTCAGTAATGTACTCATATTTTATGTGGTTGTGTTTGTGTGTACAGACTAGCGAGGCTACCTCGCAAACCGATTTCTCTCTACGTTTTTTTAGGCTCTTGGGGCTTATCGCTACGAGGTTGGGGAGTTCATCCACACCTTGATTTTGTTTTTAAGGATTTGTTGTGCAAACAAACTATTTTATCACATTGTTTTTATGCCCGTTGTGTAGGGTTTTTTCCCAAAGCACTAATGTTTTGGTTACATTTTATAAAATAGTAGTCTTATGATTTCTAATTTATTTTAAAATTATGATAGTTGAAGGTTTTTTGCAAGTTAGCGTTAGCATATAACATTTAGTTGAGATTTATTGTGATAAAAGGAAAAAATATGGTAAGGAAATTAATAAATAAACTAATGGTTAAGGAAAAGAGGTTTCAAATTTTGAGCATCACATTTAGTGGTATCAGAGTAGGGATTAGATTCCTCGTGGCATGTGCATAATGATTTCAAATGTTTTGGTTGATTTGTAAAAGAACTTTTTCAAACTAAAAATTTAAAAATCTTTTTGCCTCTCTCTGTTTCCAATAGGATGGGTTCTGGCGATGACCCTATTATCGACCCAACAGAGTCCTTAGAGTTGGTGCAGGGGCACATGGTTGAGTCCCTGCACGATGGACAGCCTCCACCTCCACCACAGCTTATGTTCCAGCAGTTTATGGACATGATGCATAAGCACCCAGGTAGTTGCTGCTCAGGTGGCACATGCGACAACTGCACAGGTCGCAGCCGCCGCACATGCCTTTTATGCCCAATACATCCAAGCTCAGGCTCCGAGGGGCTCTAGAGCATATAAGGAGCAAGACAAGAACTACGAATGGATCCGTTGACAAGGGGCCAGATATTCATGGGTACTGCAGATCTGGAGGTATTTGAGGAATGGATAAGATCTGCCAAAAGAACTCGAGTGCACTCAGGAGTAGAGGTTAAAGTACTAGGTATCCCTGTGCCTAACCATTTTTGTTGGTAAATCATGGTTTAGGTACCCAAAATTTTGATTAAAAGCGGACTCGGTAAAGTGACAAATTTGAGTTATTCATAACCAGAGTTTCTTCTGTGTTCCGTTACTAGGGTAAGCTTCTTTAGAGCCCATTGAGTGTGTTTAAAGGTTATTTTGATTGGGTGTTATATGGTAAGGAAGACTAGAACAAGGGTAGGAAGATGGATATGGTTTGGAAGAGAAAAATGTGATGTTATGACGTGTGTAGTAGGTTGGGAAGTGAAGATCGTTAAATGCTATCAATAAGAATTGTGGAGGACATTAATGGTGGTTGGTGAGAAGGAAATCTAATGTGGTAGTTAGGTGATTGGGTAGTAAATAGATCAATAGATGTAAGAGGAAAAGGAAGGAAGAATGCGTAAACCTAATGTAATAAATGCACATGTTAGACAATCTCATGCATTTTCCATAAGTATATGAGCATAGAGTCGATATGAATTCATAATTTCTCTAATAGGAAATCCAAATCACGGCGAGAGAGGTTCCCAACTGAGCCGTTAGGCGTTTCTTACAAGGTAAGTAACACCAGCACAACTTCCCTACTTTGTATGTTTTCTTGAGTGAGAATGTGTTATCTTTGTATATTGGTTGTATGAATGAGATTCAGGATGAATGATTATGGAAGCATATTTTATTCAATATGATAGATTGATGATTATGTTGTTTATTGAAAGTGATTGAAATGGATGTTGTGATATGATAATGAGTGTGCTTATATTGTTGATTAGGCTAATGGTTGTGTGGAGATTGTTGATGGTTAATGGTTGAACTCCATTTAATTATAAATCATGGCATGAGTGGATTACTGTGCGTGACTTGGGTTGCATAAACCATATCATTCATGCATTGAGGCTAATGTAGAGCGAATTAAATAAGATGAAAGGGCTCTTAATGAGCATAACAAGGGAGTGGTTATGGGCACTTACTGTGCAACTTACGGGTGCTTACTGTGCAAAAGAACGGGTAGTGTATAACCGATGCTACACCGAGACACAATGGTAAGACGCTCGAGATACCTTGGTTTATACGAGTGTGCCAACATATATGGGCACTTAGTGTGCAAATTATGGACGCTTAGTGTACAATATGGATCCATTTTTATAACCACATACTCCTGGTCGATAAGGCCAGTTTACAAACATCAGTATTAAGGTCAAGTAAAGGTGTAAAAGTGAAACTATAATTGAAACTATAATTGGGATCAGGGTTGATCATGTTAGTGTCATGCATTTCCATTCATATTATTGTTACATATGTGCACATGGTCATATGTGAATTGATGAATGTGATTATTGGATATGTGTGCTTGTGGTATGTTTTGATTGCTAATTGTTAAAGATGATTGGGAGTGACTGTTCATGCTATTTTATATGTAGGGAAGTTTGATTATGTATATATGATGTATGGTTGAATTCCAAGTGAAAATATGGTACGAAATTGTGGGATTATACTGATTGAAACTTGATTGTATATTGTGGTTCGAAAAGGGGATGCTTGGGAAAAAAATCTTGGCTAAGTATGGTGACAAAACACCAGTCACGAATGTGACTGATCCTAGTCACGATCGTGACTGGAATTCTGATCACAGTTGGTAAGGGTTTGCACCAGTCACGAACGTGACTGCCCTACTGGCGAAGGTTGGCTAAAGTTTTCATCAGCCACGACTGTGATTGACACTAGTCATGATCGTGACTAGTCTTTTGGCCAAACATGATTATTGTTTGATGAGTTCAGAAGGTGAACCACATTCGTGATTCATCCCTGAGGCAAGCCCCTCATCAACCGAATGATAGATCAACCGAATGACAGCCACGATTGTGACTCATGTCAGTCACAGTCGTGACTGCCAATCTAAACCATTTCTTGGTGTAAAATTAGGGAGTCACGAATGTGATTGAATAAATCACGATCATGACTGACCATCTTTCCAAAACATAGTTGACTGATTTGAGTGTAAATGTGTCCAGAGTGTTCATTTATGTTCATAGGCCATAATTTGATTATGTGCTTGAAATGGAATTGATATGTTAAATGATTCTTTTGTATGAAATGGTTGAAATGTATGTGGGACGATATTGGTGAATTAATGATGGAAATGCAAAATTTATTAAGTGAATTACATCATTGTATGAATAAGTGAATGTATGTATGAATGCTAAATGTTTAGGGACGTTGTCCATTTCAGTAAGTGTTACTTGTGGGGTTTCAAAACTCACGCGTTTATGCTACCATATTGGCAGGGACTTGAGGTGATTTTTGGATGACAAGGTGTAGACTCTTTTGCTTGTTTCTTACTCGTACTTGAGGATAGAAGAACCAATGTGGGCGGTGCACTATGGTTTGGTGTTATTACATATCATACAAGTCTTTGCATTGAATATTTGATAGTGCATACATGTATTTTGGTGCGGTTATAATTGAAATGAGATCAGTTTGGTTTCTTTTCTTTCATAACCATAACTATTTTATACACCTTGAACATTTTTGGGATATTCCCTTCTCGAACATTGTATAATTTTGTTTAAAAGTAATGGAATGTATATTTTCTAAATTGTATTTACACTTTTTCTTTGGAAATATTATGATGTCCAAAGTCAGTTACCATTTATGAGTAGTGTGTATATTCATTTGATAGTAGTCGAATTTGGGGGTCACGCCAGTAGGGCACACCAAAAGCATATCACTTTTGCATTTGCTAGGAAACAATTTGAATGAAAATAAGAGCACTATTAATGCAAAAGCATTGTAATGTTTGGAAAATGATTAGGGCTAAAATTCAATTTTTCTTTGCGTTAATATGACGCAGGGGAGTAACCCTAATGCTAGTAAGTGTTTTGATCTAGAGATACCGCCAAACTTGGGAATTTGGCCACCAACAGTTCGAGCCCCTGAATAGCTTGCTTGGGTAACTCTAGGTATCAATAACACTTGATTGTGTTATGTGAAACCTCACCATTATGTATTTAGGACCTTGAATATGATCGAGACCAAGAGTTGCATTTTCATTAAAGCTCTTTGCCCCATAAGATCAACTTATTTTGCTCGAGACGAGCAAAAGATTAAGTGTGGGGGAGTTTGATAGAACCATCTATGCACATTTATTTTATTCACGTTATAGCCTATTTTCATTATATTTTGTAAATAAAACTTGTAAATATGAGTTCATTTACACACTTTGGTTTTATCTAGGTGCAACTCAAGAAAATGGTCATTGGCTAAGGAAATGAGGAGGAAAATAGCACATTAAGGTCGTCATAATGGAGTAATGAATTGTGGATGATTATTGACACATTTAAAGAAAAGATTTTGGAGCCAAAAAATGCATCATGTTCGTGACACTTTGTGTCACGAATGGTGATGCCAAAACATACAATTCGTGACCTACAAAAATGAAGAAAAAGAGGGACAGAAGCATGGTCACATTCGTGACACTTGATGTCATGAATTGAGGTTTTGAAATGCGGAAATTGTGACTCATTTTCAAGATGATATTAGTGACCAAAATGTCCACCACGTTCATGAAACCTTATGTCATAAATTATGATGCCAAAGTAGCATTTGTGACACTACTTTAATGTGTGAAAATGTGGCTAGATGTGTTGTCATGTTCATTACAGTTTGTGTTCACGAATTGTGGGCTTAAAATTCAACTCGTGACACTCATTTTTGGGAGAGAAAGGATGTCCAGAAGTGGTGTGACATTTGTAACACTTTTGTCACGTTCGTCACACTTGGTGTCAAGAATTGTGGTTTCAAAATAACATTTGAAACACCTTGCTTTAAGACAAAAAGTGGGTAGAAAGGGTGTCACAAACGTGACACCTTGGAATAATGAATTGGAGGTGAAAATTTTCCATTAGTGACACATTTTGATAGGGGAAAAGGGAGCCGAAAAAGGGAGCCAGAAAAGGTGTCATGAATGTGACACCTTTGAGTAACGAATTATGACTTAAAAGTTGCATTCGTGACCCTTTTGAAATGGTCCAAAAAGTCCTTAAAATGAGTTAATTAAGTGGGGGCATTTGAGACATTTCAAGACAGCTCAATTGTGGCTTATAAATAGGTTATTTTAGGGGTTCATTTAGTGTTTTTAGACCACATTTTGGTTGGAGAGAAGGGATGCAAGATATAAGATTTTTGTGTTCTTCTTTTCGTCTGCTTTATATTCCCTCTCGTTACTTTGTTTTTCTACTTTTACTTAGCCATGTTTTGCTAGGGTTTTTATGGTGTTTTCCATGATGTAAATAATAGATTATGCTAGGTTTACTTAATGGATATCTTAAGGTTTTGTTTGTTGAAAGGCCTATTTTTATGTTTGAATGATTACCTTTTTTATTGTGCTTCATAAATGAATGATTGATTGGGAAATTATGGTTGATTACTTGAAGTGTACCTACTCTTTTGGAATAGAAAGAGAGAAGCAATTAATTAAACCTTGCAAATAATCCATAGTAGTGATAGACTAGGATTATATCTCATTTGCTTTGATCAATCAAGTGCTAATTTAGGACATTTGATTGCAATTGTTGTATTATTCATTACTAGTAATCCTACTCTGGAGTTGCGAAAGCCTAGGTTTAAGAAGGCTAAATCAAATAAAGTTAGGAACTGTTTGGATAGAAATATACCAAATTACCTTGATGCGTTCGATGAAATGCCCAGGTGACTATTGCATTGCCTAGTTTAGTGTATCACGCAAGTAGAACACTTGTTAGGTTTAAGGACGCAATTTTGAGCATCTCAAAAGAGACTCTTAATTGACGATAGCACGAGAACACCGTCATTAACCTCAAGTCATTAGGTAACTGAGTATATTCTCCATGGAAATATAGGAAAACCCATACTTTTAGTTCATTGTTGAGTCTTATTTCAGTTGCTTGTCTTTATATTTCCTTTTTCACGTCAAAACTTCCGTTTATGTTTATTACTTTTTTTATTTTTCTTTATGGAACCGAATCAAATTAAATACTATGTTTCTCGAGAGATTTGATCCTAGGAGGCATACTTCTATGGCAAAACTACACTGATCTAGTGCGTTTTCTAGACACCGGTCACTGAGTTATAAGTGGTTATCATTGTGTAAGTTTTACATCAGAGTTCCATTGTTCTAAATTCTTCATAAAACTCTAAATTGATCATTGTATACTTTTATATGCAACTAATGTTCTCTTAATGAGGATGTCAAGTATAAGTATGTTAGGTATTGGCTAGTCTATGTTAGAGAGCATAGGAGAAGTGAAGGGATTATCCACCTCAGATAAGAGAGAATATCATCGAGCCTTTTGATCAGTCAACTAAAAAGTGTGGCAACACCTGGATGAAATAATGAATTTTATTATTTATCTAAATGATCAATGTCACTAGGATATCATGGAAAGAATTAGTTTATAAGGATGACTAAGTCCATCCCCTATTTCAATTTTCATATTTGGTGGTGAAGGATTATATATGATTGTATAAGGTCAAGTAAATACCAACAATTTTTCATTCAAATTGTATAGTAAGTATGACTTACTAGAATGCATATATGACCTTTAGAAAGTTTTAGTTCATAATACCAAGTTCAAATGGACATATATGATTGCACGTTAACAGATTTCTAATAATATAATTTTTAATATTACTTTAGGACTCGAATTTGGGCTAATTGAATTACACAAATAGTGTTGGTCTATATGGATAATTAAATGGACATAGTCAAGCAAAGTAATTGTGGCACATGGACATATGAGAAAAGGATGACGTTTATTTTAGTTAGTCTTAAATTGTAATAAAGACCAAGGGTTATAGAGAAAATAGGAAATGATGCTCTTTATATGGCTAAGGAAGACAAGAAAAATCCTAACCCTAATAAAAGGTGTGTCTCCCACCTCTGTCCTTCACTCTCTCCAGGTTGTGCTCCCTTAATAGAAAAGAAACCACCTTTCTTATAGTTCTGGTTTGCAAATGTGAACCTCATCGAAGAAAGAAAAGTAATAACATCTTGTTTTTGCCTATCCATCAAAATCCATTAAGGAAAGGTAAAAAGGGAGCCAGCTCTCTACCTGGATTGGAATCTATTTGAATGTGTGTGAGATTGTACAGGAGTGCAATCTGTTGATAACATCTTGGTAGGTATTTTTTTATAATTATAAAAGCATGCTTCAAATGTAATCATATATCCTTAGTTTAATCTAGGCTGTAATATTTGTATAAGATCTTCCTCTATGAAATCTTATTATGGAATGTTTTTAATTTACACTGTGTTGATTTGCCATGAAAGTAACACATAAGAAGCATGTTTGATTTCCAAAAAATACTCCAGTTCAAACATCTCTGACTTTACATTTACAGGTCATAAAAAATATTAGATCTATCATTTAATTTGTGTGTAGACTAGGTAATAATGTCGGACTTCCTGTTGAGTACATCTTCTACCATATTTGCTTTACTAGGGTGGCATTTTATTGTGCAATCATAACCTTTCAATAACTCTAACCATCTTCCTTGCCTCATGTTCAAATCTTTATATGTCATAACATATTTCATATTCTTATGATCTAAGTATATCTAAAATGTTTCCTTACGTAAGTAGCGTCTCTAAATTTTTAGAGCAAACCCTACTGCAACCAACTATGAATCATGTACTGGATAGTTTATTTCATGTGGCTTAAGTTATTTAGAAGCATATGCAACAAATTTCTTATTTATGTATACATCACATTCATATGAAACATCAATGTATATCATCAATCCCCTTATGTTTAAAGGAATTATGAGGACTACAGTTGTGCTTAATATGCATTTCAATTCGTTAAAACTCTGTTGACACTATTTATTCATCTGGATTGGTACATTTTGTCTAAGTATCTTCACTAGCAGAGCTACTCCATCCATATCCAGCAAGATACGTGCCTTTATGACTATTTTAGAAAGTTCCTAATTCAATACTGATTCTATCTTATTTAGATCTACTGATATCACTTATGCTAATATAATATGCCCAAAAAGACTACGTGATCTAATTATAACTCGCATTTACTAAGTTTAATAGACAACTACCTTTATCTTAATATTTGCAATATATTCTGTAAATGTTCTCTATGTTCTTTTCTATTCCTTGAATACAATATCAAACTGATCAAAGAAAGGCTAAAATACCTTATTCATCAATGCCATAAATGTTGTTATAGTGTTAGTCAAACCAAATTGCATGACTAAGAACTTATAGTGACTCTATCTAGTTGTAAAAGTAGTCATTAGAGTAACATCGTCTACTATCTTTAACTAATGATAACTTGATCGTAAGTAGATCTTGGAAAAGATTATATCATCCTAAAGTTTATCAAGTAAATAATCTATCTAGTCCAGTGGGTATTTACTCTTCATTGGCAGTTAATTTACATTTCTATAGTTTATACAATCTAATGATTCATCCTTCTTTTTCACAAATATTACTAGTACTCCACATGGTGAAACAACTGGTCATATAGACCCTCTATCAAGTAACTCTTGTAACTGCTTCTTCAATTCCTATAATTCCAAGGGTGTCATATAGTAAAATGTATATATATTAGTGATGTATTAGAAATTAACTTAATATTAAACTTAATTTCTCTGTCAAGAGGTAATTCTAATAGATCTTTTAAGAATAAATTTTGATATTCTTCTAATATTGGTATTCCTATCACATAATCATGTGTAGTTGCCTTATCAACCATACGTGTTAAATAAGCTTTGCATCCCCTCATTGTCATTCTGAATGATTCCGTGGCTGAAACTAAACAACTATGCACCAATTTTCTTTCTCCATAAAATACTACTCTATCTTGACTTTCAGTTCAATATTTACTTCTTTTGTAAACCAATCTACCTTTACCATGTGTTTGGCTAACCAATTCATTCTAAATATAACTTCATATTCATTCAACTCTAGCAAAATTGAATATGCTAGGAACACTATGGTCTGTATTTGTATAACATAATTTCTATACACCCACATTGTTTCACCTAAGGGAGTATGGACTCCTATGCTTCTAGCAAATGATTTTCATTTTACCTTTAAAGTTCAAGCCATTCTAGATGTTATAAATGAATGAATGGAGCCTACATATATCAATACATATATAGTAGTATCAAATAACATCATCTTACCAGTTTTAACCTCTATAGTGTTAAAAGCCTCCTTCCTTACATGGAAAACACTCAAGCTAGTCCTCACTATTTGTTTTTACATCCTCATCCCCTTCCTATACCAGATGATGCTCCAAACATTGCTGCTCTTCCCCTACGGCTGTTGACATTAGCTACTGATACCATTGGCCTTACATTCTATACTATTGGCTAGGGTTTTATTATATTTATGCCAGCCTTTGTTCCATTCATTCTCTCTAAAAAATATTTAAACAAATTTCACTATTCTCGACAAAGACAACATTCTCCTTTCAAGGCTCTACACTCCCCTAGATGTCTCCTCTAATAATCTGGGCAAATAGGCCTAATAAATTCTAAAATTAAAGCAACACTACTCTATTCTACTCTACCATATTCTCTACCTAATCTCCTACCATAATACATTTAATGATAGAGTGGTTAAATTTTGGATCTTATATATGCTTTGTGCCCGGCATCAATGTCGTTTGTTTTCCCTCTTTACTATATTTTTTTATGAGACTATCAACCGTCACAGCTGCATCTCTTACATTAGAATAGCTCCTAAAATTAAATCTGCTCTCTGCTTTTGGATCTTTATATCCATTCCATCCTCAGACCTCCTATATTTCTCTGTAGGAATGACAGTTGAAGTATAGTATGACATATTTATAAATTTCACTTGTTAATAGGCCACTAACATGCTTCCTTACTTCAATGTCTGGAACTCCTTCTGTCTAGCATCAAAATATATCTTTAGCATGTATCTACTTTTGAATTCCCTAAAAAGTCTTTCTATATGAGGACTAGTGGAGAAACACTAGCATAGGTATCATATCCCTAACCTATTAGCTTATAATTAATAATAAATAGAAATATTGAGAATAAGCCAAGTAAATATTATCCATATTGTATATGCCTTAATACTATAAAGGAATAATTTTACAAAACAGAGTTAAAATTGATAGGCAATACAAGAACAATGTTATAATTGAAACATATGTTAAGTGTGATTAACACGTTGAGCGTGTAACGGACCATAGTCTGCATTTTGGATCATATATGGGACACAGAATTTACACAATGACTGTTTTGGATTATATGATGGTTGTGTGGCCAAGAAAGATTGTGTTGTTACATGACATGACCGTGTTGTGCTATCAAAAATGTCTAAATAGGGATTATTTAAGAAGGAGGTATTAATTACTATAGAAAAATGAAAGAAGCAATCGAGAAACAAAGCAAGAGAAGAGAAAAAACCTTTTAAAAGCACTATATGTAATGATTGAAAATTTTGATAAGTTTAACGGATTTTAATTAAATATATAGAAAATGTAAATAAATTTTTCGAGAATTATTTTAAATAATAATTCGGTGGAAGGGATGAGAATTATTTCGAAATAAAAATTGGAGGTTGTTGAGTCCACCAGGAAAGAGAAAAACGAAGGAACGGTGAATCAATAGTAACCGGGGGTAAAACCGTCCAAAACTGAACCCTATATATATACTCTGTTCCTGTCTCTGTCTCTCTCTCATCTATTACCTCTCCAAAGCAGAAAAACCCTAGCTAATCATTTTCCTAATGGAAACATTACCAATTGGGTGTTGTGGAATCGATTAATGACCAAACTTTGGTTAGAATTTATCATGTGAATTGTAAATCCCATTTTTGAACTTTGACCCTAGTTTTCAGCCTTATATTTTTTTTGTTTAAGCTCTGATTTCAGCAAATAATGGCTCGTTGGAAAGCTTAACATGTGTAGTACCCGTTGGTAACCATTTTTAGTGTTTAAATATGTTTTAGGTGACTGAAATTGAAGTTTGGAAACCATCTATGAATAGTGACGGGTTTGGGTTTCTGAACCCTAGCTTCAATTCTGAGTTCTGTTGTTTAGGTAAGATTCTTCGAACCCTATTGAGGTTGTTTTGATCATCAATTTGATTTCGTGTTAATTGATGTGGGAGATTGTAAAAAGGGTAGGAAAATGTTAAGGGTTTTGGAAGGAAGATTATAGGAAATTGGGTTCAATGATGGTGTTGGATGGTAGAAATCGTCAAAACATACCTTAATAAATTTGTTAGGACCATTAAGGGTGGTTGGTGGAAAGAAGAGGAAGGAATTAGGTTAAGGTCGTTGGAAGACATTAATGGGAGGAAGAGAAAGGATAGTGAAAAGAGAGTATTTAAATGTATAAACATATAGACATCATTAATTTATCGTCTTTACATAGTGCCATGTATATATAATTAATGTAAATTTATAATTTGTATAATAGGAGGTCAAAATCCCGGAGATTGGGGTTCCTATCTGGAGCGTTAGACGTTGCTTGCCAGGTAAGCAACATGAATGCTACATTCCTTGTTGTGTGTTCTTTGTTTGCAAAATGTCTGAATTGATAATTATATAATATGATGATTATATATATGTTCCTTGTGTGATTGTTGTGGAACATTCATAATGTGTTGTTAATGCTCACTGTTGACATGGTGATGATGATGATATACCTAACGTGATGGTTAGGTATAGCGGATGTGTGATTTGTATGCAATTGATGTGAATGTTGCTATTTGACGTGTCATATGTGAACAAATGAGTATATTCTCATGTTATTGGGGATATTAACAGTTTGTTGAATTCATGTTGGAGATGGCATGATTTGGAAATCTTATTGATGCATGATTTGGTCATAATAGTATTATCATGACATTCATACATAGGAGTACTGAGTGGAAAGATTGAATGTAAATGATAGCTCTTTTTGAGTAGTGGATTTGAGGGAGTGGTTATGGCTATTGGGAGTGTAAATGGTGGTAGTATATAAAACATACTTTACCACGGCACATTGGAGGTCTCGATTCACTTTTTAGTGTTGGAGGTGTCAGGCCAAGTAAGGGCGTTATTCAAGCCAAGTAAGGGCGCAAAAATCTATGGTACATAGTAACTTATAACCACATACTCCTGATCGATGAGTCCGTCAAATGTCAAAAGAAATGACCAAGTAGGGGCATAATTTGAAACTCAAATTCTAAGATTCTGAGAGTTGCATTGAATTGCATTAGAGTTTGTCATTCATAATCATAAATAGTATTTGGTGGAATCGTATGAATGTTTGCCAAAATGATGGGTTGATTGTGTGTTAGTGAGGAAATGTATGCCATGTTTGAATGTTTGTATTGAGCTTATTATGTTTATGCAATATGACTTGAATCTGTGAACATGTGAATGTCTTATGCCTTATGTAATTTATA
>CANYCX011178298.1:0-16824 GCA_948193385.1 Breynia disticha f. nivosa
GTCTTTTAAATACCAAAAGAGATGCAAGAAAACGCTCTCGACACACACAACTTTACTCTTTTCCTGTCTTCTTTACTTTCTGTCTTGTAGCATAGTTTACACAGTTCACTTACTAAAAGGGCCGAAGGGATCACTTGCAAAGGTGCAAGGATGTCGTCTACTGAGGCGTCTTCTGTAAGTGCTTTATTGTAATTGTTAAGTGTTACATTAATGCAATTTACTTATTGCAATTTACGTTTGCCATATTTCAATTACTTTACAGCTTTTTGCACTTAGGAGTAGAGTAACTTAGTTTTCTTTACAGCTTTCTGCACTCAGAAGTAGAGTAACTTAGTTTAGTTGAACGCTTTAACCTCACTAAAAGTCCTAAGTCAATTAGGCAATACGAATCCACGCATAAGCAGACGTCCACATTCATTCGCGACTATCTTTTCCGCGAAACAGCATCCACGCGAAACAGCATCCACACGCGACCGTCTTTCCCGCGAAACTTTGGCATAACAGAACATTGCCTATGTCAATTTTTAATATGTCTCGACTAATGGTATTAGACTTGTCTTGCAATAGATTTTCCGGTAGCAAATTTCCAGCTTTCAGTCCAAATTCACCACTGCTTTATCTCAATCTTTCTTACAACATGTTTTATGGACATATTCCTCTACCTTTGGCACCTAGAATAGAGGCTCTTGTGTTGAATCACAATGCATTTTCCGGTATATCCTTGAGTCAGAATACAACTTATTGGACTCGACTCAAATGGCTTGATCTTCATCACAACAATATAGGAGAAGAAATCCCGAAGTTTCTCTCTCATTTTTCTTCGCTTCAGTTCTTAGATCTGAGACACAATCATCTTCAAGGAACCATTCCTGTTGATTTGTCAAAACTGAAAAATCTCAAAGTACTTGATCTCTCCAACAATAATCTTACAGGGAAAATCCCTTTTAGTTTACCTTGTCTAAATAGAAAAAATGGTGTTGCTGAGGCCCTTTCAGTTACATTCTCAAATAAGAGTGTATACTTTGAGCTTGGTAATTTTGAAGTCCTTTGGAAAAGATCAAAGCAAAATCTACTCGGCAATTACATCTACATGTATGGTATTCTTGATTTGTCAAACAACCAGTTATTGGGCAAAATTCCTGACACATTAGGGGACATGGAAGGACTAAAGTCCTTAAACTTGTCAAACAACAATCTCTCTGGGATCATACCCAGAAGCATTGGAAACTTGCAGAATTTGGAAAGTCTTGATTTTTCAAGCAATAAACTATCAGGCAAAATTCCTGGGACATTTTCAAAGCTCCTTCAGCTAAACAACTTGGACCTGAGCAACAACAAGCTCGAAGGTGTCATTCCTGAAGGTCCTCAAATGGATAGATTGAATGATCCAACTTGGTACGCTAACAACAACGGTTTGTGTGGAAGGCAAATTCAAGTCCCTTGCACCGAGCCATCGCCGTATGCAAAGACCAGAAAATCTACTGATCATGATGGTCAGGGAAGTATGTGGTTTTCATGGATAATGGCAGGAATTGCTTATCCTTTTGCTTTCATTTCCACGGTATTATATTTGTATCTGACCAATTTTTTTAAAACTGGATAACAGCGTTTATAAGGATTTTGTAAAACATAGATTTACATGCTGCAACAATTCTCTGCTGTCTTTGCTTCTTATAAATAAATATGTTGTCAAAATCATAATTAAAATAATAATTACGATTTGGTTTTTTTTTAAACGACTATCAAAATAACCATTAATTTATGAGAATAACTAGTTGAAGTAACTCTGGAATAATGCATCTCTTTTAGAGGCGAAAAATATGACAAAGTAAAACAAAAGCAGCCATAATGAAATTAAAATTTTGTTTCTCATAGAGGCGACTTGTTCATCATCAAGTAAACCTGTAGAGGCTGACCTCGTTACCATTAACCAAAATTTGCCACAGCCATCAGTTTTTTTCTTACACTCCGACAAGAAACCAAACCAGTAAAAATTACTAACTTAAAAACAACACTGCAAAACAACAGGAACCAAATGTACATTTGAGAGACCCCCAATTCACCCCTCAACAAACATCATCGAGGCACACCCTGTGATCTTAAACTAAACTGGACTTCAGAACTGGAACTAGAAAGTTCTACCGCGACTTTGCGATTCTGCAAGATGAGGCACGATAAGAGTGACGATTATTGTTCGCGATTGAATCTGCAGTTACAGCTGCACTTCTCTGTCGTAAACCCAACTGAATGGGATGGCCGGTGCTTCCTTTGCCCTTGATTGAGCTCTCTCTTCCAGTCTTCTGATTCTCGGTGGCAGCCCGCATACATAGTCCTGAGCTTTCCGCCCCTCCCCAGAAAGTCCAGTTAGGTTTTCTACCTTCCACCTGCCTACCAAGAACTCCAATATGTCTGCATAGTCTTTTGCAGTATAGACTCCAAGCCGTTGAGCAACGGTGGAGAAGTGGTCAAATAGGTCGTCGTCACGACCATCGTACATTAAATGTGCAGGCATTGATATTTTCTTCCTCATCATGTCAGCAAATGCCATGACAGTTCCATCAGGATCAATCTCAAAAAGCTTCTCCACTATCTTTGTGTAGGCAGTTTCATGACGCTTCTCATCTGCGGCAATTATACCACATATCTGAGCCAACTTCATATCCCCATGTTCCTTTGCAAGTCTTGCGGTGTTTCCATGAGAAATAAAGGTTGCCCTTTCTTGGAATGAAGTGTAAATGAAACCCAGATACGGGCTGTTTTCAGTTCGCGGATCCTATGAAAAGATAGAGAGAACAAAAGTCGAATGAAAACAAAAATTTTCAAGAAAATTAAATCACTGCAAGCTGACTATTAATTGTCAGACTGATACTATTTGCCGCAGTTTTGGCAAATTCTTTGTTCATGTGATGACTGCAAGCCCTGTCATGCATCAATCTTGTACAATCCAAACAACTTGTTTATAAAAGAAGCAAAATACTGAGAACTTCATGACCAGCAAATCTTTGGTAAGAAAAAATGACTTACCAGCATAAGTGGATGTATGTGATCATGAGCCTTTTTTAAGTATGTTATTAGAAAAGGTAACAGAACTATCAATTTATGAAGCAAGAATCTTACCATTCCTGATCCAATCAAATACTGAATTGTCTTCTCAATTTGCCTCATGTCCACCCGTCCAGACAAGTAGAGATACTTATTGAGAAGGTCACCATGCCTATTTTCTTCGGCCGTCCATGCTCTCGTCCAAACTGCCCAAGATGTCAAGCTTGCGCCTGTTTCATCTCGAGTTCCGTCTAAGGTATTCAACATGGTTTGGTAAGTTGGAAGAGCCTCTTCTGTGATCATATCTCCAACCAAACAAACAAAATAATCATCTGGAATCTCCTTTGCTCTCTCCCTTAGTTCCTTGACTTGTTCTTCGAATCCCTCAGAAGCAGGATCTGGCAAAAAATCCTGTGGCTGCCAACACTTCTCAACTGGCTTCAAATGAACTAAAATGTTCTCCTCAGCCCAGTCCTCCATTGATTTAAAGATCTCAATCTTCTGGGGAGGCATAGAATGTGTAACTTGAACATGCACCTCTCGAGGAGGCATGAAAGGTTTCTTCAAACTCTCAACTTCCCTGTGTGAAACAAAATAAAAAAAATCAGCACATTGCAAACAAGATTTGGAAAAAGGAATTTATCATTTTCAAATAGCTGTAGTTAAATAACTAAATAAGAATCACCATTATCATGTCAATATTATTAAACCTGCCACATCCTAACAACGTCAACTCAGTTAATGCAAATAATTACAACTGAAAGTTGTTCTCACAAATCCAAACCAACCAGCCCCATTTACTGATGTATCATAAAAATGATTGCCATGATGAATTTTATCATCAGCATCATATGCCCAAATTTAATTTGTTGCAACTAGTTATTCATACGAACTACGAAATTCCACAATCCGGCAATAAAATATGACAGCTTTTGTTTACGGCCTCCACTATATTTGTCCAATGCCAAAAATGGTTCCAAGATATATCATTAAGCTGAACAAATAATTCAGCTTGATTCGTAACATTGACATACATTTTTTGAAAAGTATGTTCAATTGCCATTTTATGCTAGGAAGTTACGCAATTTATGAACAATTATATTTCACAAAAAGTTGAAAATTTCCACAATAAGACAATCAAATGCAACAACTTTCGGTTATAAAGTATGAACTTGTCCAATTCTATATGTGCCAAGATAAATAAAAGATTGTATTTTGTAACTGCTAATCCAGCTCAATTTGTATGGTCGTAGTTTTCGATAAGTATGTATCGTTGACATTATATGCCTGAAAGATAAATTATAGCAGCTATCGAACTGCTAGTTTTTCACACAAAGTTGGAAATTCCACAATCTAGCAGAAAATACGACAGCTTCCGCCTCACGACAACCAAAGTAAACAATGTCCTAAAAAATTCATTCTAGTAGAAATGTATGTTGCAGAAAACACGGAGTGCTAGCTATCATTGCGGAAAAAAAAACTATTAGGAAATGGGATTTTGTATTAATGGGTACCACAAAAGGCAATTTTATGCCTCAGCAATCAGCATATGTCAAAGGCATAACAATATGGTTGAGTGCTAACTACCAAAACCAAGACAATTACAAAAGATTGATGACAATTGTAACAAATGATTTCTTAACAATTAGAAACATAACCAAAAACACTTCAACATGGAAGATTATCTAAGATCTGATGTCTTATATATATCGAAAAACTGCACGCTCCTTAAACAAAATTCAGAGAAACAGCCATTATCAGAAAACCAAAATTTTTGTAATTGCAAGATGGTGCGCTCAATCAAAATTAAAATTAAAATGAATGTAAAGGTTCCTCCTCACTCATAGTATAAACACTTGAAGATTGAACTACAATTCAGTGTCTAAACTATATGGAATCCAGTATTAATCTAAAGAGCGAAAAGTCAAAGATTCTTACCTATCATACAACATAAGAGGTTTGCCTTTAAAAGCATTAGAACTACTTTCACCAACTAGAACAACCTTTCTTTATTCAACCAATTATCAATAAACTCAACAAGCAAAGACAAGAAACTGATACAGAAGGTTTTTTGTTACAAAAAAAAAATCACTCAATTAATTAACCTTATATTTTAACTTGTCTTTACATTAAATATCCAAAGTATATGTGTCATATAATTGTAGAAAAGAGATTGAAGAAATGAACAAAACAGCAAAACTGAATAGTTCAGAGAAAATGCAACGTAAGTACAATTACAAAACAAACAAAAAAAAATAGAGAAAGTAAGGCTGAGCCATGGCACCTGTCCGGATGAAACCGAAGACATGCAACAAGCATATATGCACTGACAAAACAGCTCATAACACAACCAATATTAGGAAACAACATGTGGATGAGCATGCAGCCATGGAATGCAAGTACAAAACACAACGCACAAAAAACAAAAATTCACAGCCAAAACGTTTCAAGAACAAGTTTTCATTCGAGTGAATGTTTAAGATTAAACCAAGTTACAAAACATTTCAATGAAACAAGCCAAAGTTCCAGAAAAGAAAAAAGAACTTCACCAACAAATTTTGGTGGAAGAAATTGTTATGTGAATGTTCATTTATGAATTGAGTAAGCTCAGAGCATTTTTTTTTCTGTATCAATGCATATATGAAATGTGGTTTCCTACAAACCATGACATCAAAAACGCAATAAATATCCTAACCACCAGGCTGAAGTGGACACTAACTTCGGTAGCGTTAAAGCCACAAAGGAAACAACGTAACCAAATAAAAACTACCGCAACCACCAAGCTTCATAATGAGGAAACAAACTGAACTTTTCAAAACCAAATCACTTTCATTTTCCTTCACAGGAAAATGAAATAAAACTGCCACAAGACATACGTATTTCAAATAGGAAAAGAGAGATTGATTTTATGGCAATGGAGCAATGAATGCACTTATATTGTCATGTTCATAACTGTGTGAAAAAACGCATCTGATTAAATTAATGCAACAGAAAAAGAGACCGTATTAATGAAGACGCTGATGGCTGTCCATGTTTCATGAGAAAAAAAAAATGTACATTTGAGAGACCAATTCATAGAAGTTCATCTATAATAGTGACTTCAAAACATGGAATCACCACCTCAACATGATCATGACATAATCTTCACACTCCCAATCCCATATTACAATAAACAAACAAAAAAAAACTATTTTTCCAGAAACAAAATGAAACACTAGAGAAAATTGAGACTGAAAAAAAAAATAAAAGAAAACCAGCAAGAAAAGCAATGACAACTTAGCAAACACAACCAAATTCAATTCAATGAATCAAACAAATTAGCTTAGTGACGATACCAATCAACTTGCAGTGACCGAAACGATACTAATCATACACACTACACAAGCCATAAACATAACACAAACTAATCAAAACATACTCACAAACAAAAGCTAAAAAAACTAACCAAAACAGAGTCCACAATGTATTAGTGCACAGGAACAAAAAGACGATCAAAAAATCCAACTCAAACAAGCAAAAAAAAAACCAAAAACCAAACTACACAAAAGAAAACATAAAACCCAGATCCAAAATCAAGAAAAAGCGAATAAAACATGCAAAGATCCAAACTTTAAAGGAAAAAACACAAAGTGCAATGAAAAAAACACTCACTTTGTACCAGAGTTAAGAGTAGAGGCCATGTAGAACCTAGGAGATCTGAGGCTAGCCATAGGAGGAAGAGCAAAAGATGGTAACTTTTGGGATTGAGAGGTGAAAGGATTGAGCTTGAGTGCCATTGTTGAGTTGTGTTGTATGTGTTTGGAGTTGGTTTTGTTTTTGTGTTTGGTTCAGTTTCCTCCACACAGAAGAGAGCAAAAAAAAATTGTTGTAGGAAGGCAAAGAGTGATCAGCACCACCATGTAACTTAGCTTAAATACTGGTTTTGTTTATATACTTTGGTTTGCCTAAAAAATATCAAGATTATTGACCTTAGTTTTCAATTAAATTACATGTTAACCTGTCCATGCTATGTTTTTTTGTTCATTTTAAAGGTTTTATTTTATAATTTGACTTAAATTGACTAATATTTGGGGGAGAGCTTGGAAATTCATTTTAAAGCACAAATATAAAGTTAATTCTTAGGTGGTAATAAGAGTTTTGTTAATATATTATAATATTTTATTTTTATGTAACATAAATTTATTTATGTAATAATAAAAATTAAAAAAATCAATAATTATGTAGGAAAAAAGATAAAAATTACAGAAATTAAATATATTCTCAACATAACAACAAATCTTTGTTGTCATCCAATAATCATCCTAAATGTAAGAAGAGCAAAAGTTGAATTGTTATGGGTGATAATTTGAATTTGCATGTATGAGCCAAGTTAGCTAAAATAATATAAAAAATAAATAATAGAAATATAAATTCAATACGTTTATACAATAGTTGATACAACACAAGCTAACTCGTCCTTTTAATAACAAAGACAAACTTAACAATTTTATTTATCAAAATTTTTTAATAACTACACAATAAAAGAACTCACTAGACCATTTAAACACACTTTAATAGTTCATGTAAATAAAATTGAAAGGAAAAAAATTATGAAATATACCTTATATAATTTGCTCAAGTGAATATTGAGTTTCTAAAATGGCATAAAGCCCTTTCTTACTTTCTTTTTTCATCTAATAATATGCTTTTGCAATCTACTTTCACTATCAATTAGAAAATAACTCAATTACATTGTGAAATCTTGAAATACAATTAGAAATAAGCTAGTTTTCCATTCTTGCATTTGTTTATATCAAGTTTGTTTACATTGCATATTTTGTTGTTGTATTTTGTATTTGGCTTACATTGACAAATGTTACATTTATAGCAATTCAAGTTGGCACTAAATATGAACACGAGACTAAATATTGATATGTCTTATAACAATACATTTTTTATATCGTGAGATATATTTGCAGTTACGGATCATTTAATTAGAATGAAATTTGAAATGAGTACACTCGATGATGTGAATCATTCGAAAAAATAAACATATTCGTTGTAACAAATCTTTAACAAGATTAATTCTGATGAGAAATCAGAGCATAACATAAGCACATATTCATAAGCTCAATAGATGGAGAATCGATATAACATCATTAAAGAGAGAACAATCTTCCACCCAACTATAAATAGAGTATCGTATTATTATAAATGCTATTAGTTCAACTACACTGAAAGTCTATCAATATCGCTATCTAATTTGGGCGTCAGCCGGAGGCTTCCCATATACCTACACACTCTATCCTTTTGTGTTTGCATGTTTTAAGATGTTTAAATTCCCGTCTTTTATTTAACTATTGCTGAATTTTGATAACAATAAATTCTAATTAGCTCTAATTCATTTAGTAAATATGGTAAAAGGAACTATACGTAGAACAATTAGGCATAAATTGATATTGACCCATACTTCGATACCATTAATAAGCATTTGATATAAGATACTTGGACAATTTTTTTTCAAAAAAGAATAATGTAAACAAACTTGAAAATGATATTTGTCTAACTTATTTATTGCTAAGAACACAAAACGAACTAACGCACTTCAACACATTCTAAAAGTCAACACAAACCATTATGAAAAATTTTGAATACAATCAAATAAGGTAATTTATACATGCATGCACTTAATAAGCCCACCAAAAAAACATGCAATTTTTCAAATATAATTTATATTAATGCGAAAATGCATATGGGTTGAAAAAACAATCAAAATGAGAAAACTGAAGGGATTAAAAAGGAAAAAAAAAATAATAGGAGAAGTATTGTTGACAACATCAAAGAAGGTAAGAGAGAAAAGGATCGATGAAGAAGGATATCCCACTTACACACTTGTTTGTTTGATTCTCTCAATTGTATATGTATCATGTTATTTTTTTTGTTTTATATTAAAGGACGATATTAACAAGTCGTGAGAATTAAGATACGAGTGATTAAATTAGTTGTGTAGTAGCTATTATTTGATTTTATAATATCATTTTTATTTAATGAGTTATTTTTATTAAATAATAAATACTTGAGTGAATAAAATTACAATAAGAAGATAAATAAATAATATTAAACAAATAAATCATACGTATAAGAATTATGTATATATACACACATTAAGACAACCAATATTAAAGTATTGTCTATTATAATAAGATAAAAATAATACATAATTAGTCTCTTTGTTCTTTTAAGCTTTGTCAATTTAACACTAAACTCTTGCTCTTTAAAGATTATCAATCTAACTTTTTTATCAATATTTTATCTAAAATACTCCTAATTATCTCTAATTAATTCTTTTCATTTATTCTCTTTTCAACACGTGCTTTATTTAGAAAGATAGATAAATAATTTTATACTATATTTATTAACGTGTTTAATTTATGTGAAAATTTTAAATTAATAATGTTTAAAGGACTAGGGAGTAATATTTATAAAACTTTTGACTAAAATAAATTATATTCAGCGTATAGACCGTAATATTTATTATTAAAGAACCAACAAAATATATATTGAGACAAAAATGCATAGTATGAGTATTAGTGTCTGAAGCTCAACATAACTGAAGCATGAATTGTGATTTCAATCCAAGAAAGTCTCCCTGTAGTTATTCCCACAAAATTAGGTTAAAATATATATTTTACATCGGAAACTCTTTCTTTCCTTTTAACAAATACTTTTATGATCAAACAAAAATTCTATTAAATCTAGAAAAAGACAGATATATTCGTTGAATTACAATATGAGAATCGTCTTTAATAAAAACATTTCTTGTTTTACTCAAATTGTACTAATTACGTAAAATTAAATTGATGTATGAGTCAGTAGCGACATTGTTACAAAACGCACTACTGCATTGGCAGTTCTTTTACTAAACTTGATGCTAACCCATCTGCTAAATCATGTAATAAGACCTGAATATACAAACAATCAAATGAACTTCAAATGATAAAACATAGAAAGATTAAGAAATAATAACATGAACTTGAAAAATACCAAACCTTGTTGCATTCACACCATCATTTCCTATCTGTTTCTTTATTATTTTACATCACTATTTTGCGAGCAGTACCTCATAATATCACCACACACAAATGAAAGAACACAAAATGGTATTTCAAATCAAGAGAAGACAAAAAAAAAAAAAGATGTTAAAAAAAATATGAAAGAAGGAAAAATCACACAAATCGGTTAAAGGGTTTTCTTCCAACAGTTGCAGGCATGGAAATGGTCGAATCGACACTCAAATTTCCTATGGACTGCAGTGACTGATGCTTATCTAAACCCCTTTGGGAACTTGAATCCTTGTTTGAGAACAAGGAGCCTTTGTTCCACTTGAAGGAACCAATGCCTTGTGTTATAGGGAATGAAAGTCTCCTCTTTTCGCTGCTCGGTGTTCCCGGGAACCTCTCCTTTGGGTTGCTGTTAGCTCTTACTTTTGCTTTGGCTGAAACTGTTGGAGCCATGTAGTTTGGTACCGAAAAGGGTGGGCAACTCGTGAGGCTTTCGTCATCCTTCAGCGGCATGTCAAATGGTGATTCGGCTCCATTGCTTGTTCTTACCCTCGAGTACTTTGATGCGCCAGAGCTGTTCGCTTGTGGAGTTCTATGCACGGGAGTTCGCACTGGCCGTGTGGATATGAACGCGGTTGATTTTGAGGATCTGGGCGTCGGCGTGTCCATGATGTCGTATCCAAACTGCTGCTTGTGGTTGCTTGATGAGGGTCGCGGGCTTGGCTTCATCTCAGAATGCGGCCTTGGTGGTGTGAGCTGGAAACTCTTTGGAACTGAGCTTTCTGGAGGATTTGATGGAGGGAGCTGACGCTCTAACCAATTCCACCACCATGGAAATCCTGTAGATCGAATATCTGCCATTGCTGCCTGAGAGGATTTTGGAGTGGATTTCCACAGCTGTAAGCAAAGAGAAAACAGAATGTAACGTTTTCCAGATAAAATTTTGGTTTTCCAGTAGGCCTTAACAACATTGCAACATTGATTCAAACGGTCATTTGCTGCAAATACCTGGTAGGAATATGCATACGCCATTGCTCTCTCTCGCTTGATGAGTGCCTCCACCTTTCTCTGCATTCTTGCTTCAACCTCCTCCTTTGTTAGTACACTGTCATCCCAGTCTTCATTACCTGCCTCAGACTATAACAAAGCCCCGGTTAAATGGCAAGCGACAAGACAATTTTTGGCTAAGAACGGAAGGTGTAATACTAGGCTTAAGGAGACAACAAAGGTAATGAAATATTAGTAATCGGGTGCGAGGTAACAAAAAAAATGCAATATTAATTATTAAAGGACTGAGGCCTGAGGCAGTAGTAACAGATTTATATTTGCATTTTTGCATAATGGATAACGAAACTGGAGCAGACATACGAAAGAGCAGAGACCTCAATCATGGTTTCAAAATGGAAAAGCAAGCAATAGCAGGCCTACTTATGACAAATTATAAGAAGCTACTGAACACAAGAACCAGAACAAGAAGTGTAGTGCGGATCAAAATATAGTCTTCAACAGAAAGAAAGGATGATACTTACTGCGCTCCATTTTCCCAAAGTACTCTCCATTTCTTTATCATTCTTGTACTGAGCTTGTCGCCTTGCTTGGGTTTCTAACGTCTGGATTCTACGTGACTGAATTTGGGATTGTACCCGGACCAGAAGCTGCATGTATTTCATGGCATTCGCAGTCTGTCGCTTTACATTATGCCCTCTTATTACTCTTTGAAGCCTCACTAGACCCTTCACAGCCCTGAAACTCCTCCTTGCCTGTAACAAAAAACAAAATCTCAGTCTATTAGAAGCCCAAACTGAGACAGAGCAATGTTTTGAGGCTTCAGAACAGGTCATATGTTGCTTAATATACAATATGTTTTCTGGGCAATGGAGTACTCAGACAAGTGCATTTTAAACAGGAAAAATATAGCCGTGATCTACAGTTAAACTGAACCAATCTATCCTCAAGTAATGACTCTTTGTAGTTAAAACAAATCTATAAGTGAATGGTTATGCCAATTTTCATTATTATGAAAATATGATGAAAGGAAACTTACAGCATAGCCTCTGTAAGCTGCTTGAATCTTGGTAGCTGAAGCATGGTGGTTTCTCAGAGTTGGTTCTGGTCTATAGTATTTTTCCTTGTGACGCTGGTTATTCTTGGGAGAACTTGGTCTTGGGGAAGGAACTCTAGGAGATGGCTGTCGAGGAGACGGAGCTCTTGGGGAAGCAACTCGTGGAGATGCAGCTCTCGGCGACGTAACTCTTGGAGAAACAGGTCTCGGTGAGGTAATTCTTTGAGAAGGTACCCGTGGAGAAGCAATCCTAGGAGAAGCAATCCTAGGAGAAGCAACTCTTGGAGGCACAAAAGGTGGAGTTGCAGGATGCTGAGGAGGTGTAGGAGGCCTGAATATTAACTTATGCTCTCTTTCAGCCTCGTCCAAGATTTTCTCAATACTGCTGGGCTCTCTGAACAGGGGAATGAATGAATTGGTCTCTCCATGTCTTAGTTTCGCTAGCCCTTTCTTCTTTTTATCTTTTGAGCTTTTCTTGTCGGATTCCTGCAAGCAATCTTTCCATTAGCATTTTGGGAAACACGGTGCCTCTCAGAGCAAAAAATTGACCATTCTTGAAGCAATAACAAAAATATATAAAAGAAGACAAACATCTTAAGAATGTTTGATTTGAGCGACATTTTAAGAACAGAACAAAACAGAACAGACTAGTTCTCATCTATAGAATTCTTTGCCAGACATCATTTCTCTGTTAAAACAACTGATTCCCACTTCCCCAGTCACACAGGTAGTCAGGAACTGTTTTACAATTTTGTCAAGATTACTTGGACGAGAAACTCTAGCTAAACTATCAAGTTAAGATGAATCCTCCAGCAGAATTAGGAAAATTCAAAGCCTTTTCACAGATAAAGGTCCATGTCCATAAAAGAAAACACAACTTACATTGGCTACTCTTTCCTTTGACTGGGGTAAGAAGACCCTCTTGATTGCAGAAAACCAACTTCCTTTCTTCCCCATGTAACTAGCATTACTGTCTCAACCTGAGTGAGAAATAAATTCCAGGTTAAATGTCCGGAAATTCCAAGTATAGATCGATACAATAAGTTTACGCATTTTCGACATAATTGCAAACATAGAAGGTGGAAAATAAAGTTATTTGGATATAAAAGGTCAGATGCTTATTTATTCATCCTATGAACAGACTGGACCATCATGAACTATCAGATAAACACCATAATCTGTCAAAAATCAGAGCATTTTAACACCAACATGACAAGATTTTCTTCCAACATCCTGAAGCTGTTGAAAGATCCATCCATGCAAATATAGGAAAAAGCTTTTTACCAAAACAAAAAGAGTTGGTCAAGGCAGACACACAGAGACTGATTAAGGACAAGATGTAAATAAACGAATCTGCAAATCAGATTAAGATAGTTTTCTTCAGAAGGATGACATCTTCCACCTTTCATATCATGATCAATTAACAGAGAAAAGATTAAAGTCTATTTGTTAATTGTAGTTTAATAACCTTTATATATCAAAATCAAAGCATAAAAACAAACAGATATTGCCAAACAACGACTGTTCATTAACATAAAAAAGTTCATACATTAAAAAAATTTCAGAAAAATCACTACATCTTGACAACCTCCAAATAAATTCTCATATGCAAGGTTTTCTGTCCAAAAATAGAAAGAAGAGAAGAATTTACAAAATCCTCCATAAAAATGAGGTGAAGAAAGATTTTGAAGAGCCAAATGAACTTGAAGACTAAATTTTGTAAGAAAAGATTCCTTCTTTTAACGTTTTTGAGCTCAATATAACTGTAAGAAACCAGGGATCGAAGAATTGCAGAGAATTCTAACACAAAAGTGCTTAGTTCTCAAAAAAGGAACAAAATTTACACCTGTTCAACACCAAGAAACACTTAAACCTCCACACAAAAACGGTAATTAAGAAAAGAAACTGCATGATCACATGATAATCAAGCGTAATTAAAAAGCTTAAACATGCACATAAACAAAGATCACACAGGTAAAAAAAAAAGATGGATTACCTCACTCTAAGTTAAAACCAATTGAGCAAAACCCTGAAAAAAAGCGGTAAGCAAAACAAAGAGAAGAGAAGGAGAAGAAGACCCTTCTATTATCTAGTCTCCTTCTCCTTTCTTATGCATGTTTTGAGCTATGTTTCTTTTGAATACCTGTTCTTTTTTTTTTTCTCTCTTTTAAAAACGATGCTTTGTTTTTCATTTAAACCAAAACCCCTCCAAAGAAAATTTGGGTCGTGGGTGTTTTTTTTATCCGAAAGGAATAAAAGTTTGAACAATAATAAGGCTCTTGTTGTTGGAATAGACAGAAATAACTTTTCTTTCTTCCCCACCTTTCACCTTTTGTTGGATTTATAATATATTAGTCTAAGAGATGATGATGAGAGAGAGAGAGAGAGAGAGAGAGAGAGAGAGATGGCCACTTTCTCACTCAATGTGGCCAACTTCTTCAACCAACTTTACTTGAATGGGAAGAGAGCAACAACGATGGTGAGGAGGGATTAAAAAGTATTAGATTTGGTGGTCTGTAAACGTTTATTATATTATTGTGTGTAATAATGGAATGTATATATCATCGTACTTGGTTATGTGAATCTGATATACTTCTGAACACACTTGATCCCACAAATACGATATAATATTTGTTCTTACGTTTCTCCTACTTTTGTTTCTACTGCACCTTCTCTCTTGTTTCTATGCTGGTGACTGTATTTGTATGAGAAAAATATTTGTTAATAACTTATAGGTTTTTTTTTTGTTTGCTCCATTACAATTAAGCTTTCTACTTTTCTCTCATTTAAAACACAGATTTTCAGAAAAAAAAAAAAACAAAAGTCGAAAAGGTATGGAAGTTTTTACTGTTTGACTGCACATGTGTGTGGAGGTAAAAATGGTTCGAATTGATTCACAGTTCAGTTCATAGAAATCTGGAACCAGAACTAGACTATGTTATTATTACGGAATCAAAAATATTTTCTAGGAATGTGAAAATAGATGAGTTATAAATAGTATAAAAAATATGATAAAAGGGTAGTGTTATGAAAAAATATACGGTAAAAAAAATAATTAAAAGAATATACACAATAAGGAGACGACAGATCCCTTCGCCCCTATTGTTTCCATTCTTGTGCGTAATACATGGTCCGATTATAGTTCTCGAACCAGCAATTTGGGTTGGTTTGAATCAGTTTAGGTTTGTTTTTCAGTAAAATGAACTAAATTGTCATTTTGGAATCGGCAGCTCACGGTTTATTATTCTTAAGAATCAGAATTAGACCGTGAACTAGTAGATTTTAATTGTTCGGTTTGGTTTTCAGTTTAATTGTTTCATTCTTTTTTTCCAGCTCTCATGTGTTGTTTGTACTGCTCTTCTGTTTTTCTCATTAAAACACAGTTTTTATACTGTTGTGAATAAAAAAAAACTAACATATTGAAGACCAAAATTAGAGGGGAAAAAGCAATAATTGAGACATTAAACCGACTGCTGTAGAAAGTATTAAGAATGTGTTGGAAGAATAAGACATTATTCCTGGCAGCTCTGTTTTACCGCCAAAATAAAGAAAAAATGTCTGAATTCAGCAAGTTGAAACTGTTTTCGGCAGACTTTTATCTTTTACGTTGCCAACTTTGAGCGCGTGTAACGTACTTTCCAACTGCAAATTAAATGGTGTGCTTCTAAACATTCTTTTGTTTACATTTGCTTTTGTTTCCTTTTTTTTTGCTTTTAATATAACATTTAGTATTATTGGTAAAATGAAAAATAAATAATATTTCAGCGTTATGATTACAATAAAATTAGAAATATTTAACAACTTAAAGTTGATCATTAAATTCAACGGTGAAAAAATTGGTCGTTAATACATTTAGCGACTAAATTAGTCGCTAAATGACTTTGTAGTTTTGTTTAATTTGTACAACATAGCTGTTGATGTATCATAGCATAATCTTCTAACTTGTCATAAAATATATGTTATGCTTATCCTTTTATATTAAATGTATATTTATTCTTCAATTTCTGTTTTTTTGAAACAATTATATATATATATATATATATATATAGCACATAAACCATAAAATATTTTACAAAACTTTTTCAGTATCTCGGTAAAAAAAGGCTCTATGTGGTCCACGAATGGCAACGTAAACTCATTGCCAAAACGCCACGATAGATTGTCCTTTTGTAGATCTTCGTCTATGAGTTCAGCGATAAAAAAAGTCAATTAACACCATAAAGATATGAGATTCTATCTTGATTCCGTAACGGCACTAAGGGACACATACAAATTTGATTTACTGATTCGCCAGATTTTTTTTAAAACTCTTTATCCTTAGTTTGTGAGTTAGTTTTTTTTTTTTTTAATTCTTCAGGATTAGTACAGGACAATTGTAATTTCTTAAGTAGTGGTGGGTACGTATCCAGTTCGCAGAAGTTGAAGACACATTGTGTAATAAGTGGTGGACGGGTGTCTGTTTTGATTTGTTGCTTTGACCTTGCAAATCAAACACGGCATTGTATGCTGCTGTAAACATTCCTTAATACAAGACCATTTCAACCCCATAACATAAGTTTATAACATAACAAGACCAAATCAAACATTACACAATTAAAATCAATAAATTAATAAAAAAAACTTTGGTCTTGTCTAAGTCAACTGTCTGCTCTGGCTTCGCCTGAATTCTTTTTTTTTTTT
>CANYCX011178615.1:0-13280 GCA_948193385.1 Breynia disticha f. nivosa
ACATCTTATTTTCAATATGACTAATCTACATCTAGCAATCCTCAAATCACAACATTATAGGCCAATTATATTTACATATATATAAGCCTAAAGAAAATCTACATTCTTATATATGAATAATCTTACGAATCAATTTAGTAAGCGTAAGAACACTTACCTCGACTATTTTTCGAGTCGACGTCGGGCTCAACTTCGATCTAATCACCGTACAGATCCTCCTGTACGAAATTAATGCAAAAACAATGTTAACTAATTATACTCAAATTGATTCTAAATATAGAATCATCAAACTTCTTTTAAATCCTAAATTCCAACTTCTCAGTAACCATTCCTTATGAAAAATCTTACTAACTTTCACCAAAACATGATTTACATGTTCTAAATCTTAACCTTGATGTGAATCAAGTTCAAATCCAACAATTACATGATTTCCAATCTCAATTCAGTATTAAACTCATTAAACCTAAATCTTCACAACTTCAAACCTTCATGAAAACTAGCAAAATAACCTAAAATCCTTACCTTGATGATTTTGCAAGAAAATTAAGTAGTTTCCTTCCTCAAATGTCTCTTATTTATAGATTTAGGGTTTCATTCGAAGTAAACAAATGTTAGGCTCTGTTTTTGCGTCGGTTTGAGTGATTTAAATCACTTAAATACACATTTTCGTCAGACCAAATGGCCTCTAAAACGGTCACAGGTCATTCTGGTGGTGGTTCTCCTTCAAATTTCAACACAAAATGCATTCTGATAGCAATTGAGAATGGCTATCAAAACGGTTTGCTATGGCCATTTCCAAGGCCATTTCAAGCCATTTCTTTTAGTATTTCACTAACTTTAAGTCATATTATTTTTCAAGATATTTTTATTGAATTTTTGGGGCATTACAACCAGTGCCAATCCTATTTTTCCATGTTTTGCTTCAATTTCCAATTTTTTTTGCATGTTCAACAGCTTATCATGTCTTGTGCTGACACTGGCACTACCATGTCAGACCCTAGAGGCATGGTTGAGCTCATTTTTAGCATGATTGTGCTCATATACTTTTCCAAAAACATTCTACTCGTGTTGCTGATGTTATTCCTCTGTTTTCTCACCAATTTCATTTCCAAACTTAATTTCTTTGTAACCTTAACTCATTTGACTTTTAACTTGTTCAATATTACCATTTAACTTACGTTTTACCTCTTTTCCTTATTAAATTCTCTAACTGTCTGCTAATCATATTAAACGTTTTACTTATTTTTCTTAACTATAATGTTTTAGGGTGGGAATGTTACTACAACTTTGGGGATTTGAGATCTAAGTGTTGCCTTTAGTAATTGTCTTTTATCTCTTAGCTTTTTCTTTTTGTCAATTAAATTGTTAGTTTTATTCTTAGTCAAATAGTTTTAATTATTTCTCATTACATTTGGTGGGCTAAATAATAGTTAATAGTGAGTAACTAGTGATCTGTCTCTGTGGGATCGACACTTAGGGCTCTTAAAGCTAGTTACTGCACCGATAGGTACACTTGCCCATTAGTAACGTAGGGTAGACGACCATCAAGTTTTTGGTGTCGTTGCCAGGGACAGATATTAGTTGAAACTAGGCATTATTACTTTAGCCATTTTTATTTTTATTTTCTTTTTTTGTTTGTTTAATTTTTTTGTTTTCAATTCTTTTTTGCTCTTGTTATTTTTATTGTTTTCACTTTCTTTTTTGAAGAACTACGCTGGGTTGTGTTTTAATTCCTTTCAGGTAATAGAAGAAGGATTAAATACAAAAATAGTAATGGAAAAAGAGAATTTGCAATTGCCAACAAATCAAATTGTTCAACAGAACCTAATTTTTCAACCGATGACTATGTCAGATTACGCTGGGCCAAATTTAAATGGAGCAAAATCTAGCATTTTTCATCCTACAGTAACTGCAAATAACTTTGAGATCAAGCCTAATTTGATACATATGTTACAGTAGAATGTACAGTTTGACGGATTACAGGATGAGGACCCAAACGCACACATAACGATCTTTCTTGAGATCTGTGATATGTTCAAAATGAATGGAGTAATCGATGATACTCCTAAGCCAAGGTTATTTCCATTTACATTGTAGGGCAAAACTAAATTATGGCTACAGCCTCTTCTTAGGCAGTCCATCACGACATGAGACGGATTAGTAGAAATATTTTTGCAAAAATAGTTTCCATCAACAAAGACTGAAAAATGAGGAATAATATTTCCTCATTTATTCAACAAGGTGGAGAATCACTATATGACATGTGAGAGCGATTCAAGGAATTACTGAGGAAATGCACACGCCACGGTCTTCCTGTTTGGTTATAGGTACAAACCTTTTTATAACAGATTAAATATGATTACAGGAAAATGATTGATGCTACAGTAGGAGAAACACTAAATAATAAAACACTAGAAGCTGTACAGGAATTAATTAAGACTAATTTGACTATGAACAATTACCAGTGGTACTCCTCTACAGTAAAGTCATTTAAACCAACTGGGTTATATGATGTGGATGGAGTGATAGTTTTGACAGTTCAAGTTGAGCTATTGAGTAAAATGATTGATGGATTGACAATAAAGTAACAAGTTAATTAGGTATCCCAGTGTGAGATATGTGAAGGAGGCCACATTAGTCAAGAGTGTATAAAAACTATTAACTATATGGGGAACAAAAATAAAAAAGTACAAAATAACCCATACAATAACACTTACAACTAAGGATGGGCTAAACATCCTAATTTTTCTTAGGGTGGTATGAACTAGAATTGTCCTACTCAGCCATGTGGGTTTGAGCAATAACAGTCTGGAGACAAAATATCAAGAATGGAGGATTTATTGAAAAAGTTTGTGCAAGCCTCAGAAACAAGATTTACTCATTTACTCAGTTAGAGACAATAAATCAAAAGATTATCTCTCTATCTTAAAGACGAAGAAAACGTGTAACAGGCTTAGGTTTAGAAAAAATCTTTCTTTTTATACAATCATGTCTTAATTAGGACATACATTATCCATATGGATAATGTGTGATCTTAAAATGCCAAATAAAATTTCTTATGCATTTAATTCTCAATTAAATCATAAAAAAACCTAAATGTCTATCAATAATATTTTTCACATACTTGACTAAGTGAAAATATATTAACACTACGAGAACATTTCTCTTTTAAAATTACCACAATGGTAAAATTACCATTTTACCCTTATTGTACCAAACACCAAGTGTGCTATCCTATAGGTCCATTTATCCTTGATATTGAGTTATAAAAGTACAATTAAACATTATCAACTTTTCTCAAGCTTAATAATGACTCAAGAAAATGGAATTTAACAAATGAGAATTTTCTGCCTTATAATCGTTATATGATATAACATTCCTATTCTAATAACCATAATTAGTGAAATAAACACAAAAACTAAGAATAAATCAAATATATATAGTTTAGAAATGTGTTAGATTAAGAATATATGTGAATAGGTATATGAAACAGGGTTAGAAATGAACAGGTGAAATTTAGGTGCACAACGCAGTAGGCATGCCACCTGACACAATGGTCGTGCTCCTAGAAAAGTGAGATCACGACTGTGTTCAAATATGAGAATGACTGTGTTGCTAAAAAATTATGAGGACATTGACTGTATTTTTTAACACAGTAGTCGTGTGGTTTAGCACATGTCGTGTTAAAATCAACATGGCCGTGTTGATCTGTCAAAAATCAACAGCATTGGAAATAGAAGCAGATACTGGCACGGTTGAAAATTTTAAAACTTTCACAGCTTCATTCTTCATTTGAAAAAATAAAAACAGGAAGGAAACCTCTCAAAACTAACTAAAAACCTTCCTTTTCAATCTTTTATCTATTTAAGCATATAAAAAAAGATAACGGCAAGGAGGAAATCATTAGACAGAGAAGGAAACAACTTAGAATACTCACGGTAAGCAATTAATTTGGAATTTTATATTATGATTCAAGAAGTTCAATGTTTAAGCAAGGATTTTTATTTAGGATGAATTGGAGAGAATTGATAAATGGAAAGTTTAGATGCATATAATGAAAATGAGCATAAAACAGAATGTAATTCATGAAATGTGAAATTACTGATATTATATATCGAATATACAATCAATACATGAAAAATAATAGGCAGAGGAATCTCAGGAATTTTATATGTAGGTAAAAATTGTATGTTGATATATGCAAATGGATGTCATGTAAATTATGTTGCTTATATGATTATATGATATATGTGTTTGAAGATTTGGAGATGTACGAGATTATGTAGACGATGGTTGAATTTGTAGATGACGGTTGGATTTGTATAAGTTATGTTGGAGGTATAGGTATATTATAGACGACAGATGGATATCGTAGATGACAGTTGGCTATTTCATATGTGAACACATGTGATGTTTTATGATATAGGTTATATTCTTTTATGATAATAAATATATATATAGGTTATATGTTCAAATAATATATGAATTGTATTATTAATTATGAAATGATTACTCACTAAGTTCGCAACACATAAAAATGTGTAATTTTTTGTTTCACGATTAGATAGATAATTCGGAGCTTTTGAGCTTATCAGATATCAACAGGTGGGTTAGCTCTCGCTCCTATGCACTCTCTCTCTCTATACCACATATACACACACACACACATATATATATATATATATATACACACATATACATATATATATATATATATACACACATATATACATATACAAACACACACATACACACAAACATATATATATATATATATATATATTCATATGTGTATAATTGTTTGATTTTGATTATATGTTTTATAGTTTGGATTTGTGTTTGGTTGATTTCAGGCTTACTTTAGGGTTATTTATAAATACAGCAGGATTCACACAGGCAGTGCTAAATTCACATGGGCACCACATTGAATGAGAATAGGGGACATACTAGTATAACGTAGGGTCGTGCCCATATGATTTGTTACACTAACACGGGTCGTGTTTTTGGCCCTATTAGGGGTCATACTATATACTAATTTGTATTAAAATGATTTATAGTTATCAAATAAATAGTATATAAATAATACAAGAAATAAAAAATATAATTAATGAGCATAAGATAAGATTAACTATACGATTAATAAGCATAAGATAAGATTAACTATACGATTAATATGATAATTACATTAGGGTATTATATTTTGGTATTAGAGGAAGGATAGGATTACTATGGAATATAGAACTATGTGATTTAAGTCATGTTTATGTGTTTGTATTGTGTGAATTATATGCTAAATTTGTTAGTGATAGTCCTAGCCCCAATACATTTCTTGTACTTTTTATTATTGAGTAATAAAATTGTGAGACATTGTTTTATCATTTCATATATTATCCTGTGCTATGTTTCTGATAAAACTATCCATGAATATTAATTAAGTGATTGATGTATCAAGGTTGAAAACCATGATAGTAGAACCTGGAAGTTATGAGATTAACATTCTAAATATCCCTAGTCACTTGTTTCCATGGGAATGGAAATGAATTAAAACTAGTATGTACTTTATAGGTGATCATGTTCTACGGATCACAGATATGGGATATATAACAAATTTCATATATACAATGTACGTCATGGTATTTGGAGAGCGATCACTATTTGGAATGTCAAATATCTATCATTAGACTGAAAAACACTATGTCTTTTATTATGATTTTTAGTGTACTTTGATATATGCCTAACATGACCATAAAAGCTTGACAAGTATGGGTATGGTTGGGCATACTACGAATCACAAGTAAAAGTAGGAGTGAAGTGAAGGGATTAACCCTCTCTCTCTTTGTCGAAGCCTTTTGTAAAGGAATCAAGAAGGTGATTCAATCAATATTTCTCCAAGAAAACTAAAGGTCCAAGGGCTGATCATAGGGAATGATCAAATTGTTTTCATGATATCTTCATCTGATTGACATTAAGTGATTCGTATACATTTTTTATGCTAGTACACTATTCTGCTAATCCGTGTGAAAGTTTTGTAGAGGAATCACATGAGGGATTCTTCAAGGTGTCAAGAAGGTTGTCTCAAAGGATTTTAAGGCAGTAGTTTCTGATTTAATCATCCACACATTCAGATAAGAAGGAGAACAAGCAAGGTACACGTTTTCTTTCATAAAGATTCAATCTTTATATAGCTAGTTTAATCTTTAGGCCATATATAGTGTTAGTTCAATTTTTAGTGTGATTCTTGGTTGTCCTTTATATGTTTCTTTGTATATTTTCTACTGCCATGACTTGTTAAACACGTAGAAAACCCAACAGTAGTATCAAAGCGGTCACCGTAATGAACTAACACATAATTGGCTAGATTAGTGAGTTAGTTTGGTAAAATTGTGGGTTGTATTATATGATCAGTAAATTAGGGTTTTTAATTGATTTATTACAGTAGGTTTTAAGTCTATTTAATCCTAATATTGTATACAATGGCATCCATCGTATGTGTACCAGATATAGACGAGAGATGCTGGATGGAGCACATAATGCCTCATATACTATGCATCTCAAGTATGACAAAAATGTACCATATTCTAAAGTAGCAATATTGGTGGCCAAATATGAAGAGGGACATGGCAGAATTTGTATCCAAATGTTTAGTATGTCAACAAGTGAAAGTTGAACATTAGGCACCAATATGTGAACTTTACTCATTGCCTATTCCAATCTGGAAATGGAAAAGGATTACTATGAATTTTATCATAAGATTACCATGTACACAGAATAGAAAAGAAGAAGCATGGATAATTGTTGATAGATTAACTAAGTCTCCATATTTCTTACCTATTGAAGTAGAAATATCTCTAGAAAAGATGGCAAAGTTTTATATTTAAAAGATAGTCTAATTTCATGGTTTACCTTCAGGCTTTGGCAGACATTATAGAGTGAATTTTGTGCTAAATTGAATTTAAATACTGCTTTTCATCCTTAAATAGAAGAGTTAACTGAAAGAACTATTCAAACATTGGAAGAAATGCTACAATTATGTGTGTTAGAATTTCAAGGCTCTTAGAATAGGTACATACCTCTGATTGAATTTTCTTATAACAACCAGTATCACACCAGCATCGATAGAACTAATTAAGAGTGTAGAAGTCTAGTATGCTAGGATAGAGAATGGGTAGAAATTTTTGAAGGACCTAAACTGGTATAGGAAATCATAGGAAAGGTATAACTGATCAAGAGTAAGCTAAAAGCCACACAAGATAGACAGAAAGGTTATCATGATTAGCATAAGACAGAAATGGAATATCAAGTTGGTAAAAGGGTCTTTTTAAAACTCTCACCATCGAGAGGCATAATGAGATTTAAAAATAAAAGGAAAGTTAAGCCCTAGATACATTGGACCATATGAGATTACAAAGCAAACTGGTCCCCTAGCATACAAACTAGCATTACCTATAAATTTGGCTCAGATTCATTACGCATTTCATATAAATATGCTAAGGAGATAAAAACCTAATCCTACACATGTTATCCAGAGTCAGATGTACAGATCTCATAAAACCTAACTTATATGGAAGAACTAGTACATATGATAGATTATAGAACCAAACATTTGAGAAACCAAAAGATTCCCATGGTTAAAGTTATGTGGAAGAATCATCGTATAGAAGAGGTAATGTGGGAGACAGAGGACAGGATGAGAAGAGATTATCCACACCTATTCACTACTAAGTTTAAATTTCAATTATTTTATTACATATAGATAAAATATACAGACATATGATAAATAAGAAATCATAATAGAATTAATAGAATAATGAAATCAGTATCAATATACAGAAAGGAATTTTGAGGACGAAATTTTTAAAAGGAAAATATTTATAACATTCATATCCTAATAACCATAATTAGTGAAATGAACATGAAAATTAAGAATAAGTCTCTCTCTCTCTCTTTTACACACACACACACACACTCACACTCTCTCACACACACACACACACATATATATATATATATACATACATATACATATATATATATATATATACATACATATACATATATATATATATATATATATATATATATATATATATCTTTCAACAATAAATCTAGTATTCATTTATCACAAAGAAATAGTCAAACATGCCAAATATGAATGCTAATGTGCATATGAATGCTATGCAATCATATGCGAATGCCCCGGGGTCTTTCTTTCTCTTTTTTTTTCTTTTTCTTTTCTTTTTCTTTTTCTTTTCATTTTTCCCTTAGTCTCATATCAGCATCATACCCAGTACGACATCGAGCCCAACTCGGAATGTCATCGATCCTAGACCGGTATCAAGATCTCTCTCGGAATAATCCTCAGGCCCAGCCTAAGATATTAATCTCAGTGTCACACAATGAATGATCAATGCATTCATATCTCATAATCTTATTCAAGTATGCTCAATAAGCAATCCAATGCTTTCCATACTCAATAAGCAATCATATGTTTAAAATCAACATACATCAAATAAGCATATAGCCAAATGAGCATGCCGATCAGCCATATATCATCATGGTCAAAAGAGCATACAATATCATTCAAATCACATCATTCATATAAGTAATATGAATATCAAGGCAAGAACACAATTTCATAAGCAATTCACATGGTCGAAAGAGCATTACTCCGTTAACTCGACAATAAACCAACTGCGATCCAAACTCTGAAAGAAAACACCTATCAATAAGTCCATACAAAACATTTATTTCATTACTCACATAATTTTAGTAAAGCATACAACCCTCAATTTTCCTTCTTCCATAATCCTAAAGCCATAATTCTCATACTTTTTATACTTCACTTTCCTTAAAGCATTCATATAAGTGCTAACAACTCATCCAACAAAAATACCAATACCACATCCAATTTATCTTATTCCCTCTTAGAATTTTAATCCATCCAATACCCTAATTCAGCAAAGATGTATTCAAAACATATAGGAAGCAAGAGATTACCTTACATACATTCCTTTTTTGACAAAATCCATCTTTCATAGCTACAAATCAGTCCCCAATTCATCTTCTCGATTTTTTTGAGTTTATCCCACCAGTTTCTTTAAGTTTCTGGAATACAATGAAGGTTGGTAATCGAGCACCGCATTTATACTAACTCTACACGACCCCAAACTAGCAAGCACGGCTCGTGCTTCACTCTACCACCATGGCACGGTCCAACTTATCTTATCGACACATCTCGAGCCAATTTGCCTCCATGACGGTTTGACAAGCCAAGAACACTTCGTGCTTCATTCTCCTTTAATGGCACGGCTCAAAATCAAGTCAAGCACAAATTATGCTTCTTTCTGCATGCCAACATATTCACCATACTTATATACATACATACATACATATATATATATATATATATATATATATTATTGTAATTTAATTCCTTTTATTTTTTATTCATTTTGGATTTAATTCCATTTGCGTATTATTTAAATTATTTATTTTCAGGGCGTTACATGACCGAATCTATTGTCGCTCTGCACAATCATCATAAAACATACATGCACGTGAGTAACTAAATACTCAGCAAGTACACTTAAGGCACACTTACCAAGGTAGCTAATTCTTAAGTACTTGTTGGGAAAGTGTGTTTGGTGTTTTAAATATAAGGATACATTAGATTGATTACCAATGTAACTCGTTTCCTAATACATTCCTATTTTTCATTGTTTATTGCATTGGAACGGTCTAGGGAACGGTTTAGGTAACCTATTCGGTCCTTTCTAAAATTTCTTGGAACTAAAACGGTTTGGGAAACGGTTTACATAAACCGTTCCCTAACCCGTTTTTCCCTTCACAAAATTCTCTGGAGGTGAAGCAGTTTGGGAAATAATTTACATAAATCAATCCCTAACCTGTTTCATCCTTCCTAAAGTCCTCTAGAAGTCGAACGGTTTCAGAACAGTTTACATAACCTGTTTTGAAAAGCATTCTCTCCTTCACCACTTTTTCTATAAGTGGAACGGCATGAGAAACAGTTTACTCAACCCATTTCCTAGCCCGTTCTAATCTGCAGAATTCTAAAAACAACAGCATTCAGACCACACATCTCTTACAATCCATTCATACCATGTAAACCTTAATTCTAAAGCATATATACATCAATTAACCTTCAATACAAGCAACATTCAAGACATTTCATAAGCAATTCATATAACACTCATTTACCCATTCTCATTAACCAACATTTCATTCCAATCATATTTTCTCCAATCCCATAACCATAACCATATTACAGAATCAAATGAATATCCACATGAATGCAAATGCAAGTGCAATTCACACACAAATACATGCCTCAGGGTCTTTTCTTGCGTGCGTGAGAGGGTCCACTCTCATATATTGGCTAATGCCCACATAAGTAGAGTTTTTACTCGAATTGGCTAATCAACACATAAAATTCAGAGGTTTAGCTTGATTTGGCTAATCCCTACATTATGAACATACAATGATGCCCATGAAATGCCCACAAGACATAACGAATGAATGCAAGCATTTTCAATTCTCATCATACAAATTCTTAAACTTTGCACTCATCATTGATGCAAATTTTCTGCTAATTTGTCTCAAACATTCCTCATCGAGAATTGTTGATCATAATGTGTGAATTTTTTTAAAAATAATCAACAACTCATTAAGATATTACCTATCCTTCTTAATCATCCTTCTTAATCAAATTACATTCAAGATATATTGTATTTTATGTCAAAGTTTACTATCTTAAATGAAACTTTTAGGGGAAATGATGTAAATGTATGTGTAATATATAGTTTGATGATTATTACAATGCTATATTATGCATGCATCACCCAAATAAGTCTCTTCAGCTCACAACCTTAATTTAACTACACCCATTAATCTTTTCCATCCTCCATCAATTTGATAAAACACACTTCTTTAATATTGTTTTTCAACAAAAACTCGACATCCTCTTTAATAAACATATTATTTAACAATAAAATTTCATTCGCTAACCCTTAATTTTCCTCCAAACTAGAAACCCATCATATAACTCTATAAAATTTAAATGCCAAATCATTTCTCATTCTAGCCCACTTTAATAATTTTTTTAAAATATAAAACTTCTCAATTATTTAATCATAATCAAATCATATAAATTGAGATCAAATCCTTATCTTAAGTCAACGTGTTTATAATGTGGAGAAGGTTCCATTAATTTTTCTTTTTGGAGTTTTAGAAGATGATTTAATGCAAGGTATAAAGGTTTGTGGTAATTTCTAATATGAGTGTGAAGGGTTTTGGAGTGAGGGTTTAAGGTGAAGAGATTTAAAATTGGGTTAGGTGTTTTAATGAGTTTACTTTATTTTTTTTTGAATTTTATTATTTATAAATCTCAAGTGTAAATGCTCTTCTTATTTTAAGATTGCAAATCATTATTCATATTGATAGTTTTTTTTCCTAGCTCTAAAAATTTGTATTTATATTCAATTTAGTTCAATTTTTGGGACATTCAACCCCCTTTCTTATAAAAATTTTTTCCTGAAATTTTTATTTATTCTTCGTTATTCATACCTAACTTTAACTTACTGACTTATTTAAACTTGTCATGAATGTAGAACTTTAGAATTTTATATCTGCTAACTCCTCCAAGCTTTGAAAACTATATGGATAGTGCTCTCTCTAGTCGTGTTCCACCTCCTAAGTCGCCTCCCAAGGTGTATGGAAACTCCACTTCACCTTCACCATTAGTATATCTCGGTTCCTCAACATCTGCACCTGCCAATCTAATATCTCGATTGGTTAAGAGGTGGGTAGGAGAGCACATATGCTGTATTTTTTTTCTCTTGCCAAGCTAATGTCTTATATTATGTTTCATTTTTTAACAAAAAGACTTGCAATTACAAATAACTCTTTGGATAACACAACAAATGATTATGTAGAACATCCACCGTTAAATTTTTTTTGTGAAAATGTCAATCATTATGTTCTTATATGTCCATATGCCAGAATAATATATTTTTATGTAAATATATCAGATGCAATTTTAAATATTCAAAGATGCTCACTCACTAATTTAGTGCATTCTCTCTCCAATTTAATGCTAACATATAGAAGTTAATTAATTGTATTTGATTTTCTCCCTCACACAATTAATTTTTCTCTTTCCTTTTTAATTCACTCACTAATTGTGAGCTTATTTTTATTATTATTTCTATTTACTTTTAGATTTTTTCTTTTTTTATTCTTGTTCTACTAAGAGAACAATCAGATAATGTTCAAATATATTCATATGTGTTCATGTATACTTTAAATATTTTTATACAACTTCGTTTGTTTTTAGTATAGACGAACGTAAATGAAAAACATCAAACATTTTAATGATTATTAGTGATTTGATTTTAATATTTTTTTAGAATATGTTAAACCCAAATGAACATCATTGAACATTTAAATGATTATCAATATTTGATCAGTTACACAACAATAAACAATCATAATATTTTTGAACATTGATTATAAAATGATATTCATTTATGTTCATTTATATTCAATGTAATCCACAAAATTAAAAGTAAAAATAATAATTAACCATATTATTTTGAACATCAATATATAAAAACATACATGAACAATTATGAACATATTTGAACATTCCCTAATTATTGTGTTGTTCAGAAAGAGAATGAAAATAAAATAAAAAGAGAAAAGCTAATATGAAAAAGAAGGAAAAATGATGGAGAAAATAAATCTATAATTAAAGTGAATTAAAAAGATAAGAGAATAATTAATTATGAGACAGAAAATAAAATATAACTAATTAATATTTCTTTAAAATGGGGAGAAAATGTGCAGAATTATGAAAATGAGTATTTTTGCATGAATGAAATAATTTCCAACTTTTTTATAAGTAAAACATATATGTGGGGCTTGTTAGATGGTTGATTTTTGTGGTAGGCATTTTTACAATAAATTAAATATATTAAATGATGGTTTGTGCCTGATTTGTTGAATAAAATGAAGTATTCATTTATATGTTTTGATAATGTGCTAATTTGATAATATGTTAAATTGATAAATATGTTAAGAATTATATTTGTTTTGATATTGTGCTAAATTGATAAATATTTTAAGAATTATATTTGTTTATATAATGTGATGAATTGAAAAATATGTTTTGATAAAGTGCTAAATTGATAAATGTGTGCAAGAATTATTTTTTGTATGAATAGTATTTTTACTATTCATTGATTCGTAAAATATGATATTAT
>CANYCX011178697.1:0-11393 GCA_948193385.1 Breynia disticha f. nivosa
TTTGTACATGACTTTGCATCCATTCTATTATTTGTTTTATGAAGCTATGTTGTAAAACGGATTATGTAAATGAGTTTGACTGGAATGAAATTCCAAATACTGTTTATTTAATTATGTAATTTATATTATGAAAATAAAACTTGATTTTCGTAATTTAAATATCACTTATAGGAGGGAAGTATACGTAAGTGGTATTTGAATTTCGGGGGTCACAATCTCTCCCTTCGTAATAATATATTTGTCGTCGTTTTTCTTTCACGATCGACTTAAACATTTCTGATTTTTATTTTCTTAAAAATTTTATATCAATTACCGAATTATTAATTAAAATAATTCGAGAAAAAATTTAAGTACATTTTTACGTATTTTTATTTATTATTTTGTATTTTATTAAAATTTTATGTCAAAATTAGGTTTGCTGTCAATTCTGTATTTTGAATCTTAATTTTACAATCTTTGTATATTGTATGGACCCACATCACAATGCCTAAAGGAGTATGGACTCCTAGGCTTTGGGTCAATGTTTTTGATTTTATGTTTATTACGTATATTATTCTGGGTGTTATGAATGAATGAGTGGATCTTAGATCTATTAATGTATAAGTAGTAAGATCAAACAACTATAAATCACCACTGATAACCTCATGAGCATTAGATACCTCCTATCAAGACATAGCAAACACCTTAGCCTATCCCTGAGTACCCGAGGCTCCTCTGCCTCTACCTGAAACTGATCTTGCTACACCTCTTCCCCTACATTGACTCCCACTGGTAATAGACAAAGGCTCATTACTCTGTATACCAGACTGTGATGAAGGTGCAGCTCCTCCAAATTCCTGTCCAGTCACTCGTTCAGGATAATCTTCCATAATACTATCTGTCCACAAATTTAACATCTACTAGTTGCCTTCCTACACTCCCCTAGATGGTACCTCTAATAATAGGGACATACTAATCTAACTGGTCTTGTAAGTCACATTGAATCACCTAATCGTCCTCGGTTGAAACCTCTGCCATGATAAGCCTGACATAAAGAAGGTCGTGATCTGGCTGCGATAAATCCTCAATATCCAGCTCAATTCTGGCTAAATTCATGTCTCTTTCCTCCTCTTCTTATCTTCTTTTTCTCCATCCTCCTCAACAACCTTTAAAATTTTTGTAGCTTTGACTGCTGCATCCCTCAATACTGTATAATCATATGTCTTTGTTTGAGGAATTTGCTTGGGAATTTCTTTATTCAATCCATTTTCAAGCATTCTACATTTATCTTTTTTAGTAAGGATAAAATTCACAGCATAATAAGGTAGCTGTGTAAAATGTAACTTGTACTCAACTATAATCATCTTCCCCTACTTCAAAGCTAATAACTCTCTTCGTTTTGCATTCATATAAACTTTTGGTAAATACTTTCTCCTAAACGACCTTAAAAAATCCTCCTATATTAACACTTATGGAAACTCAAGAGAATGCAGAACAGTCCTCCATCAGTTATAAGTATAACCCTATAATAAAGAAACAAGAAACTCCAACTTGTCCATCACCTCTAAACTCTATAGCTCCCAGCTTCTCAAATTCCTTAAAATTCCTGGATCTCACCTGAATAGAAGTCGATGGTGGATATCTGTAGATAGGATAATAATGTGGAGGTGGTGGATATAGGTAAGCTAGACCATAGTAAAGGTATTCTGGCTCATATGGATCATAGCTGGATCCTACTAAAAATGGGGCATCTAAACTGTCTCATTAGGGTCTACCACTCCCTCTCTCTCAGTAGGTGGTTTAGAATGAGATGCCATATCTATAAAACAAAATGAGAATAATTTAACACACTTATCATACAATATACAACAAATTCATATTTCAAATCAACACTCACATACAATCTAGAGATCATGTCCCTGCTCTGGTACCAAATTATAACATCTTAATTCAATTATCTATATAATCCATACATAAGGTTGAATTAATATGTTTAATCATGAATAATCTAAAAGATTTCTTTTCTGTTATACTCTATTTTCACTTTTAACTATTAAAAGTACATTACAAATCAATTTTATAATAAAATGGTACAATTAGAAGTGCAAACCCAAAACACTATACATATATATATATATATATATATATATATATATATATATATATATATATATACATATACATACATATCTATACACATCATCGTATCATCGTCTAAATCTAACTATAACCATCACATAACATACAATCATACAAAAAATGCAACTGAAATAATTCTTTGATAGCATCAGGAGAGAGAAAACATCGGGTAGCAGCTGACCCACCCATAGAATAGCACAAGTTTGTTTGCTATCTAAAAAATTTATCCAAGTCGCTACCTGTACGTGAAATCAAAATATACAATCGTTGTTGGTGAGTTGCAGGCTCAGTGAGTAATCATTTAATCACTACATATTAAACCAACCAATTTTTATGATCAAGTATAAACCCAATCAATCAAATTATTTATCTTTCTTCTTGGATTATATCTTTTTGGATAAAATAACTTGTATTCATTCGGAATCATTCATAAAAATTACCTAACCCCCATCCCCCTACTTTTGTTATTTTTATAATTTCCAACTCCGTATACATATGGATCTAACTCCTGTCTCCATACTCTCTGTCTTCGTATGATCGATCAATATCACCGATCCAATCACCTCACCAATACCATATCATATCATATCATCATATATAATAAACAACGTTCACGTACCTGTTCGCATTTCATTTTGCATTTCATGTACCAGTTTCATTTCGATCATACATGTATTTCCATTTTAACAATTCATTTATATGTAGCATCATTTCCAATTTAATCACATTTGTACACATTTATACCATATCCATACACATCAATCAATTCATCAATCTATTCACAATTCATAATCATATTTTACTTTAAATAGTGAGTTACCTCCTAACTGAAGTACTCAGACCGATATGTATTCGAGCTCTGTCCAGCGTATCTAACCTATCGTCCTATATAACCATTTACACAATTCTAGATCACAATCAATGTCACAACATAATATTATGCATGTTCGTAATCTAATCCTAACAAATTCTAAACTAAGCTCTTCATAAAATTCTATTTAACTTCGTAATTATTAAAGATTACCTTTGTAATTTCCCAACATTGACTTATATATTGCTACTGTAATGCCCTCAAAGGTAAACCACAAAAATAAGTGTAATCTAGCCCAAAACAAGTTAGGAGAGTTACGGATTAAGAAGGAACCAAGGTAGAATGAAACGGAGGCTAAAAATGCCGAAAATGAGGTGTTTTGTTTGAATAAAGTATATTATGTCAAAGAATAACGTACATTATTCTTGGACTCACATGAGTAACATACGTTACTCCGTTCATTAATGTACGTTATTCTGGGACTAAATCCCACAATAACATATGTTGATTATCCTACGTTATTTTCTTCAAACCTACGTTAACGAAACCCTGGACTCGTCATGTAATCGACGAAAACACATGAAAATTAACCAAAAACACTCCTAAAAACCCTCAAAACATTCTCCAAACTCTAAGACACCATTCTAAGGTTCCATAAACACAAATTACATCTACCCACACATAAATTTTAGCAAAACGTACACCAACTTGTTCCACCCATCGAATTTTCCTCCTATCTAAGCTTGAGGCAAACTTGGAGAAAAGGTAAAATCTCTAACCCTATGATGAACTCTGAGAAAATGAAGTGAAACTGGTAGGGTTTAAATGGGTGTTTATGGTAGTTTCCATATGTATAACCATTAAACATTAAATCGTGAGATTCAGGGAAGATTTATGATTTTACGGTTTTAGGGAAGTTGAGGATTTTATGTAATTAGCGGTGCCAATGAAGAAAACTAGCGTAGTTTAGGATGGATTTCATAACGGGTAAATGGATTCGTAAGAGAGGAAATAAACAAAGTAAGGCTTGGGTTAGGTAAGAGGGAAATTGAGGGAAGGAGAAATTAGGGATTTAAGGATGTAAATTCCTTCAAAACTCTTACATATGAGTGTGGTTTTAATAAATACTATACGGATCGAAGCGTGCAAAGGAATTGTAGCTACTACTAGAGGGCTCGCCTAGATTAGAGGTAAGTGTGTGTATCTGTAAATGAGTGTCTGTGGTTGCATAGAATGCTATAATGTTTTATTGTGCTTGCTTGATGTGTTTTGGTAGGGATATATGGAATAAATACGCTTGCCTGGCTTATGTGCTTGATTGATATGGCTATGGTCACTTAAGTATGGTATAAAAATATGTGGGAAATGAATGCAACGTATGTTTAATGATGTGACTTAGTAAATATGTGCATTGTCATTGTGAGTTTGACTGAATGGAATTGAATTGTGGTGTGTGAAATGTGCGGAGTTTCTTCATGTGTGGAATTTGTGATAAATGATTTCGATTGCCTTAAATGGATGTACTTTTCATGAATGTACCTTGGTTATGTAAATGTATTATTGAATGAATAAATTGTGTGCTTAAGTTATTGAATAATGGCTTATGAAAAGAAAATTGTGATTCAAATGTGAGCACTCATGACATACGTGTATGTGGCATACATGCATTGTGGGGTCTAGATAGAGACATGGAATTAAAAGGCCACACGATATTTGATTAAGAGAAGTCGTATTAAAGGTGTGGAGCGCTTTGGTGGGACTACTTGGATAGAGCTATCAATGTGAGACTAGGTAATCCTAAACACATATGCTAGACATTAGAGAGCGTCATGTAAGACTAGGAAATCCTAAGCGCATCGACTTTCGGTTGGTTAAATTATGTAACAATAGTAATGTGAGACTGGTAATCATAAGCACATATGCTAGAGATTAGCGAGCGTCATGTGAGACTAGGTAATCCTAAAGGCATCGATGTTGAGTTGGTCAACTTACGTAACTATGAGAATGTGAGACTGGGTATCCTAACCACATGTGCCATGGCTGGAAGGTGTCATATGAGACTGGGTATCCTAAGCGCAACGGCTCCCGTTTGCATAGTGAAAATATGGAAGTTGTAATGCAAGACTGGGTAATCCTACCTCGAATGATAAAGTGTCATGTGAGATTGGAAAATCCTAAGCACATCGACAAAGGTTGACCAACGAGAGAAAATGGCTACTACTACTAACTAACATAATGAATGCAATAATATCATAAACTTGGATAACTGAGTCATGAGTATGACTGAAATTTAATGAATGGGGCTTAATCATAAACCTATATCTGAAGTTACCTACACTTACATATTGAAGGCAAAGGAAATGTACAGGTTAAGGATGTTATAGTGGGTCGAGTAGGTGGCTTTTGCCACGAGTGGGAGACCTAAGGATACACCTATATAGAGTTCTATATAAGGTAAGTATTGAGTGAGGCCACGAGGCCATGGCGAGTTGTAGGACCGAGTAATTAGACCAGATATTTTTCATGAGATTTTATAGAAAGAGGTGTGTATGAATGAATGAGTGTATTAGACTTTATATAGACAGTTAAGTGACGTAGGAGGTATCCACTTACTGAGTTTTATATTCACCTACTTTATTGTGGTTGTTGGTGTTGCAGCAGGTTGTCAGAGGATTCCATACTTGGGCAAGGGTGCGAGGGGGGAGGATTTTATTAAAAATAGTTTCATAATTTCATAAAACTCCAATGTGGTTGTAGATGCTTTCTCTCTAATCTTTGGTTATGTTTCCAAATTTTGTATCCTTACTTGTAAACAAAACTTTTCATAGTAACCATCAAGTGTTTATATTTGCAAAAAAATTTTAAGGATTTTGGAAACTTCTTAAGTTAATGAAAAGTAAAATTTAGCATCACAGATATCTTGTTTACTACTAACATCAGATTCATGTTTTTATGAATGGATTCCACCAAATTCTCCTTCTCTCTCTAACTCTCTCGGCCTTTCTGTCTCTTCTTGGTGTTAAACGAGCTTTCTTTTATCTTTTGGATTAAATATTTTTCTTATGATAAGCACGACCGTGATGTCATTCTCATGTCCAGTGCTGAATACAAACATGCCTGCTCAAGATTCAATTCCCCACTTTCCTGCATATATAATAGCTCAGCACGACCTATTTGATTTCATCACGTCACATGCCCATCAACACATCCACCTTGTTGTTTAACACTCCTACCGTGTTGATTTTTATTTTCTAGAAAATATTATTGTGCTCTTAATTGGCACAGTTGTGTTCTTATGTTTTCCAGTAAGCATGCCCATTGGGCCAATCAGCACGTCCCCGTGATGCAGGCTGCAACTTAGCATTTTCTACACAACACCACATCTATTCTTGATCGTGCTATCGTATCATAATTATAACCTCTCTTAATTTATAATTTATTCATTTACGTTTACTTTCATTAATCATTTTACTAATTATATGGTTTTAAGATAGGAGTGTTACAGTGCTCCTCGCCACCAATCTTTCCTTCTTCTTTCTCTACTTGAGCGACATCTGTTGCTAAGTTCTTCCGTTAAGGAACCTCCTCATCCCTTAAAATACGAATACTAAGGAAATAGTTTTCAGCATACTTAACTTTAATGTCAGTGTACACTATTTCAATGTTATTTCAATTGTAAAATGCAAGTATTTGGTGTAGAGTGGATGGTATACATTCATTACGGTGTATCCAATCTCTTCCCAAAAATACTCTAAATGATGGATTTAAAATATCCAACACTTGGAAAGCTAAGTTGGATAATTTCATTCCTATATTGATTGGCAGCACAATAATGCCCATGACTCTCATGGAATCCCTACAAAATCCAAGCACATTAGAATAATACAAAACCAAGTCTCGCTCAATTTTGCTGAATATTCTCAATATTTAGATGGGTGCAGGCTTACAGCCGCTCTTTCATCTACTAAGATTCTCCTAGTCAACATACTTTTGATGTCTATTTTTTATATTCAAAGCTCTAAATCCAACTTCATTCGAACTCTTCAGTGAAATTTAATAAACTTACTTGTTGATTTTCCTTGCACCTTTGGTTTTGTTGTTGCTTTCTTAATAGGCACGATATTTCTCATATCAACATCTATAGCTAGTATGGTATGATATTCCACATCTTCAGGATGATCTTCTCACACACCTTCCTTTGCTTTGTACGTCGTGGGAATGGTTAGCAACATATTGCAATCTTAGGGCTTCGTGAACAACATAGGAGGGAAATATCCAAATTGGATCGCGTTGTACGCCTCCTCATAAATAAAGAAGTTAGTATTGTAAGAAGACCCCTCTTCTTCCTCTTTTGCAACTAACTGTTTCTCCTTCCCTTTTACCTAGTAGACTTCATTTATTTCCTCTCACTCTGAACAGGCGAAATTAGCATGTCTACCTTCTCGAATTCCTTAGCAGCCAACTTTGTCGCTGACCTTTTTGGGTTGGTGTTAAATCCACCTTGACTCGTAGAGTGGAAGCCTTTGTTCTTCATTTGAGCAAAATTTGCTGCCCTTTTGTTTGCCCTACAACTTTATGACTTGCTCATATATCCTTGTGGTGGTTTGGCAGTCCCATTCGATTCAAGCAATTGAACATTTTATTACCAAAACAATCTCCTTGTTGACAGAGTAGCAGGCTGCAAGATAGAAATGCTTTATGTTAGCTTGCATTCTGGATCAGGAAATGGATTTTCATCTGATTTCATATTTTTGTTAAAATCAATAAAAAATTATTTCTTTAGATTCGACTAAATCTTGAATTTTATTGCGAAATACTATTTAATTGTTAGTTGAATGAGTAGGCATGCCATTTATAGAACCTTTTTCCTTCTAATTCTTCTAAGGAAGGCATCTTGTGTTTGCCTTTTAGGACTATTTTTTTGTTGGTCAGTAACCAATAAAATAAAGAATCAGCCCTATTTAAATCAAACGAGTATTTACGTTTTTTCATATTTGACTCCTTTAGGAGATTTTGTATTCATCTTTATTAAAGATTCATACACGAATGGCTTGCCTTTAACAAACTCTATAATATTAATTTCCATATCCTCATTCTCGGAGTCTACTATATGGTGGATTTCTTGGTTGTAATTTTCCATAAACATTGCTTTACGAACATTCTCTTCCTTGACAATGTTCTCAAAATGTGACTCGCGCTCGGTAAGTTCATGAAGGTCTTGGAATTTTAGACCTTGAACTTTTTCCTATGTTCAAAATCCAAAACGTCTTCAGCGAATCGTAAAAATTCACTTTCTAGTAAATTGACCTGGCATTTGATCCTTTCTTGCCTAAAAAGAAGTTTTTGCTTCAAACGCGCAAGATCTACCACAGATGTGCTAGAATGTCCTCGTGCAAATTGGGCTTGGAAAATACTCTGCATGTCCCATAATGAAAATACATAGATGGGCTAGAGTTTTATGAATGAATTAAAAGTTATTCCTGTTAAGAAACTTGGGAATAACTTGAGTTTCAAAAATCATCTCCCAAAACCTCTCTGCATTGAAAAGTGAATCTAGCCACATGCTCGATCGCTGATATTTTCCCGTCACCAGGGAACAATATGAACTCAGGCACTTTATGTCTTCGAGGGAATGGATAGTCCCTATTGATGTAGTCAGGATAAGGTTTCATGTACATTGTCCAATTGATGCAATATAATTGCGGTCTATACATCCACTCAATCTTGTTAGCTAGTTGTTTCTATGGAAATATTGCTAAACGTGATACTCGTAGTAATGCATTGGCTGACCAAGAGAGCTCAATAGATTCTGGTGAACCCAAAAATCTTGACGGAGAAAGTCATTCTCCCAGAAATTTAAAATCAAAGTCTTCACTTTCCTCTAGTATTCCTCAAAGAAAATTTCATGAATACTACGAGGCGAAGATGGGTTGTGAACCCTAATTTTAGAAACAATCCTTTTCGGATAACCTTGCATTTTCACCATATTTTTTTTAAAACAAAAAACATACGAGAGAGAGAGGAAAACTAGATAAATAGTTTTCAAACACATTAACAAAACCAACGAGGGCCATACACGATGCAATTAGCAAAATACAGAAGAATTGGAAAACATTTACATGTCATGTTTGAAATACTCATCTATACTAAAGTTGTTTAGGCATAAAAATAAACATAACAAAAACCCTAGGAGCTCGACCTTCAGTATCGCACCGTTTAGCCTTGCCGATCACATAGTCCCGTCAATGGTACATGTTACTCTGCACATATTCAATAGCAAAACAAAGGTGAGTATATAAAAACACTCAGTAAGTGACCCTAATGTTATTAAGTCGGTGCGCAAGGGAACCTTCGGCCAACTCGGATGTGCACGTGGAACACTTTTGTCGTATTCATGCCTAAATTCCCTAATGGCTCGTCATGGCCATGCCACAAACAATTATTTTATTTGTTTTTGTATCTTAGGAATCATCCTAGGTCATTACCTTACTTCAGATAATTGTTAGTACTTTATTCATGCTAAAACTAGGTTTTTGGACCGTATTAAAGTATGTTTATCAAGCCCTAACGTATGTTATTCATCAACAGGAAAAAATCACATTTCCAGGTCAAGAATAGTGTATTTTAACTCTGAATTAACGTAGATTTATCTCAATTAATGTATGTTTATGTCCACTATAACATATGTTATTTCAGGTAAGAAGCATTCTACCCAACATTCGATTTATCTCTCATACATACACATATTCCACAACACTTAGCATATCAAACAACCTCCATATCGCTCATACAACTCTCTTATACACTTAAATCATCACAATTATCCATTAAACACATAATGAACACCCTTAATCAAGATTAAATCAAACAATCATAACATTAACTTACACATCCTTTATCATTCCCATAGCTAATACTCATAAACACAATTCACCACAATACTTTGCTCATACATATACATCATGCTCCAAGTAACAACATCAATTATACACATACATCAAGTCATTTAGTTTATGATTATATTCAAACACCATTCTACATTCCCCATATCAACACATATGCTCATTCACACTTCCATTTTACATTCCCTCATATTAACATCAAATCATCAATATATCACAACTCCTCATAAGCCATACAACATTCATACACATTCTGCATAACCATGCAAGATTATGCTTATTTCATACAACTCATACAAGAACGCAAATCAGCCAATCACAAGTCCTCAGATCACGAATCACAACAATCCCTAACCATACTTCACACAGAACATGCAAACATAGATTAGCTAGATCAGACTAGGATCCATATCAACTCCATCTCAAGAACAAGTTTCATCATTGTATCATAGAACATACAAGATCCCATATTCATCACTCAAGTCCAAGCTCATATCATCAAAAATCAAATGAATGTTTGCATGAATGCAAATGCACTTATGAATCACACAAATGCATACCCCGGTGCCTTTATTTATTTTAACGTGCATGTGAGAGAGTTTCTCTCATAAGTTGGCAATTCCCCTTAATTTTAAGCTCTCGCTCATTTTGGCAATTCCTCATAAACTTTCACAATAACACATGCACATGAATGTTCTAGAAATCATTCATATCACACATAAGCCAAACGTGCTCATAATTGCCAAACTTATGGCATAACCGACATATCCATGTCTAACTCAAAAGAGTTCACTATCATAATCAAAAGGAACATTCACAACATGCATATAACAAAACAAACATACTTCATCACATTGTTCATTAAACGTCAACTTGTGGCAAACACAAACACAACATAACATACCATAGCCCAACCATTATTTTCTTACCTCAACACCTCATTCTCAACCTTATAATCACAAATTCCATACACAGCCAACTCGAGGTCCAAACCATCATCGTAATCATAAGGCAACACTTATAACATTCAAATTCGACTATCACTTACGTATAATCTCCCCTCCTACAAATGACACTTGAACTCAGAAATCATGTTTTGGTATTTTAGGAAAATTTGAAGGACAACGTTAAACGAAGTTCATAATTCATTAATCAAAAGATGAACATCTCATATATTAAAACCGTAATTATAAAGTATTACAAACCTTTATAAAGTTTTACAAAGGCGAATGCCAAACCAAATATGAGGTGTACAAAATATTTTAGGTTATAAAGGAAATAAGACCTAAATGATCATATTTCGACAATAACCTAACAAAATACAATTTATGCAAAATGTAATTATAGTCATGTACGATATCAAATCCTAACATTTTGCACTGCCCTCCTCGGTTCTTCTCGGTCCAATCCTCAATATAGCAACCAAGCACCCACCTTTGTCCAAAAGCAATCCTAATCAAGTTCCTGCCAATATCGAATATGGCAGGCATAAAACGCACTATGAGTTTTTGACAACTTAGTAAATCACACTTACCAAATGGACAACATCCCATTTCATTCAC
>CANYCX011178805.1:0-10376 GCA_948193385.1 Breynia disticha f. nivosa
AGAATGTTAATCTCATATCTTTCAGGTTCTACTATCAAGGTCCTCAACCTTGATACCTCAAATGCTTAATTAACATTCTTGGATATTTTATCAAACACATACCACAGGTCAATACATGATATGATAAAATAATGCCTTATAATTTTATTACTCAATAATAAAAGTTACAGACAATGGATTGGGCTAGGGCTTACACTAACAACTTGTATGTATGATGAACGATGGTGCATGGTAATGAATGACGTAAGAATGATTAGAAAAGTTTTTGAAGATTACGAACTTAAATAATAAGAAGAGTCATTAGTAAATGATTAAAAGGGCAATAGGTGTAAGATGTTTTAATTAGTATAGGATTGTAAAAATATCATAACAACTCTATCCAATGTAAGAGTTGTTTTCATAGGGCGAACTGTTAACTCTGCTACACACGAGCTTGCTCGTACATTGGATTCTAACCAGGTTGCCACTTATGGGGATTGAATGCCTCGAGTTGTATCCTAGCCAGTTTGGCTAATGAACTAATGGAGTGAGTACCTTTGATGTAAAAAACTCATCAGGATACTAAATCACGAAATTATATTCTTTCTTTATGCATAGAAATAATAGAAACATAGAATTAAACATCTTAACTATGAATGTAGTCAATAGAAAGTGGTGAATAGTTTTTTGTTATACTTGAGCTACTTAACAACCAAAAGCTCATTTTGCTGAGGGTTGTTAATCTGCACCACATTGTAACGGGAAAAGTTGATTCCTTATAAAAGAGAGATACCAAAACTCGCAATCGTCATGTGCCATGAGAGATGAAAGAATAATTTAGTTTGCCAATGATGTTGGAATTATCAAATAAATATAATTAAGTTTAGGAATTTAATTATTGGTTATTTGGTATAATCATTAAAATAGAAGCAGTTTAGAGACTAAAATGCAGATTGACCCAAAAGGTGCATATTCACCAAGTGGTGCCTCAAGTTCTATACATAGAGCTATTCCTCCCTTATTCCAATACACAATTTCAGAATTCTCACTTTTCACTTAGCCCCCGTTTGTTTGATGGAAAATAAATTCTTTGGGAAAAATATTTATCCATGAAAAATCAATTTCTGAATTATATTTTCCTGGATTCTATTTTCTCTTGTTTGGCAATATATGAAAGTTAAGATGAAAAATATATTTATGCTTGTTTTGAGTAAAAAGAAATATTTTTCGTAACACTTATTATTTAAAATTAAAATATATTTTTATGGATAACATGTTAAAAAATAATTTTTATTTTTCTAATTAACTAAGTTTTTATTTTCAACCATCCATATTTATTTGTTATGTATATTAATAAATTTTTTCATTGAATGAAAATTTATAAAAAAATAAAAATTATAAAGATATTTACTCATATCTAAAAGTATAAAATAGAGTAGATGAAGAAAATGTGCTTCCAAGTTAAAAAGAGAAAAACAATTTTCTGAAAATAAGGTTGTAGAAAAATTTATTTTTCTTGTTGACTTTAAGTTATTTTCCTTTGACTATATTTTCCTAGTAACCAAACATGAGAAAACAAGGAAATTGTTTTCCAGAAAAATTATTTTCTTGAAACAAACAGAGGCTTAGAAAGAAAAAGTGAAATATTTTTCTCTCTCTAGAATTAGGTTGATCAGATTTTTTCGGTGTGGTTTTCAGGGTCGAAACTCTGTTCAATTTTCGACGTTCTTACGCTTGTGGATTTAGATCATTCTCAACATGGTTATGATACTCTTCCGTTGTACATTAAACTCTATTCATTTAACTTATGCTTAATTATTAATTAATTAATGTCATATATTATATTTTTGGATGATTGTTGATTAAAATGATTAATGTCATAGTGTAGAAATCAAGAGAAATGTACACATATGTGAGGTACTCCCATGGGACATGACCGTGCCTAGGCTGTGTGTTTTACATAGTGTATCAAGGTGACCCACATAGTGGGCGTGTTTGTTTAGCACGAGACCGTGTATTTACATATGGGTTCCAAGTGAACCATACAATCATCCACACGGGCTACGTGGGAGACCGTGTGGGCAAAATGCTTGGACAGGGTCATTCGACACGACCGTGCTATGTGACCATGTGAAAACTATTAAAGGGCACAACACGTCGACACGATAATGTGTATCAACCATGTTCATTTTAAAAATACTGAGTGTATAAATAGACCCTAAAACCACCCATTGGCTTCATTGGAAACCTCAAACAAAGAACACACAACTTCAACCCTAATCCTCACTAAACATCCACTACCTCTCACCCTCACTAAAATTCAAAAACTAATGGAAATAAAGTTAATAATGTGAAATTGAAAAGGAATGAACATGTACATTATACTGTACGTAGGTGAGTAAGTGTATTGACGTACACACTTACTGCGTTTTATACTCACTGCGTTTTATACTCACTGTTGGGGTTTTTTGAATTGTGATTTATTAGAGTACAGAGACTGGAGTAGCAAGGTTTTTCATTAGCGATGTCAATGCTGCAAATTTGAGGTATTTGCAACAGTACATCATTTTGTAAATCTATTGTCCCTTGGTAAACACTATAAAGGCATTTGCCTTCTAAAACTTCGCTTCCATATGATAAATGATTTTGTTATGTATCGTTATTATTATTTTAAATCAAATTGACACTGAAGTTTTATGAGTCGTTTGGTTGTTGGATTTTGAATCTCATGAAAAATTTATTTGAAATTTTGTATTTCTAAAATAAACCGTAAAAATAAATAAAACGGATTTGAGCACCACATCAGTAATGGTTCAGTAATTCACTAAACAATTAGTAAAATAGAGTAAAATGTAAATACAATTCAGTAATGAGTTTTAGTACTAAATTAATTCATATTTTAGTAATTAGTTTTATTACTAAATTATTCATATTTTACTTAATTTTCAAAAATTTAGTAACAATGCATAAATTGAGTAAAAAATATATTAAAATTACATAAAGGGTAAAACAAATTAAGTAATAACTAATTACTTGAAATTAAAAAAAATTAGTAACACCCACAAATTCAATAAAAATCAAAATTAAGTAAAAACTAAATTAAATTACATTAATTTTACTTAATCTTTAAACTTTCAGTAAAAAATATAAACAATTATTCCATAATTCAATTCCTATATATAAAAGTATAAAATAATTAAAGACTCAAAATTATTTTTATCATATTTAACTATCAAACTTAATAAGACCATAAATTAAATTCTACAAGGCTGATCCTCCGACAATCAAATATCTAATCACATGTTCCTTTTTCAAGCAAACAACACAATAAAAAGACAACTCCGGCCCTCATCCTCTCTTCTCCCTCCTCATAACTTAGCTCAACCCACGAACTCTCTTTCTCCCCTTACATTCTTCACCAACTAGCTTCTCCTATGTCTCTCCTCTACTTTACTAAATCAGCTTCAACTATAACATTTCAGACATGTTTATTGGTTCTATCTCTAGTTTTGTACAAATCTCAACTAGTATCTTCAGCTTTGATATTGAGTTTGAGAAACCACCATAGCCAGCACCACAATAGAAGACCAATGTTTCAAACCAACCGAAGTGGATGTGCATTGTTTGTTGGCAACTGGGTTCGTGATAAGTCATACCCTTTGTATCAATATTCTGAGTGTGCCATTATTGATCCTGAGTTCAATTGTCAAATGAATGGACGACCAGATTCAGACTACCTGAAATATCGATGGCAGCCTCTTAATTGTCAACTTCCAGGGTAATTCCTATACTCTTTGTTTTTACTCTTATGTTTAAGATGGGGTGTTTCTAAATATTCTTCCAGAGTTAAATTGCTAACATCTTATGTTCAATTTGAGGGATGAAGAGAAGTTGATGCTTTAGGCCCTGTTTAGGCTTTTTTTTTTTAAAAAAAAGCTGGAGTTGATTAATTTTAGCTCTAAAATATTGGGCTTCAGTAGCTTGGTGTTAAGTGAGGTTGTGAAATGATAGGTTCAGCGGAGTTAACTTTTTAGAGAAGATGAAAGGGAAAACAGTGATGTTTGTGGGAGATTCGCTCGGAAGGAATCAATGGGAGTCTTTGATATGCATGATTGGGTCGTCGCTGCCTCAAACCTCTACTCAAATGACCAGAGGAGATCCTCTCTCCACTTTCAGGTTCTTGGTAATTAAACTTCCTTGTTTTTTAATTTTTACTTCCTTTTTTAAACTACTTCAGCCGTTTCCGCTATGCAACTTCCTAATATATGAAGCATTAATTAATATTATAACAGAGAAACATTAATTATTATTTTATTTAGTCTTTGGTAAATTGGATTATAAATAGATATTAACTAGAATAAATATCTTTGTAAGATTATGTAAAGAAAATCTTAGGTCTTATACAATAAGATACTAAGTTTCGTATTTAGAGAGGGTGAGAATCAGACGCAAGGTATACATAATTTTTTTTTATTTTTTGAGGTGGATATATATATTTTGTTTGAACCATAGACGTAAGGTATATAAATACGAATCGCTGGTTTAGTTGAAGCATTTCAGAAATTGGGATGGGGAAGAAAAGAACTTAGATATTTTTGATCGTACGAAAAGAATTATTTCATCAATTTTAAATTAAACCTCGAAAGTTCAACTTTTTAGTCAAGAAAGAGTGTCTTGACATGGTTTGTTGTCTTCTAAATTGCCAGATCTGTTTGTCCTGATTCTTCAATCACTCACGTAAATCGGACGGCTGTTGTCACAGCAAAAAGTAAAATCTATGACAGTGTCATTGAATGTGGGGTCCACTGCTCACTATTTATTTAGCTCCTTTTTAGAGGCATGTTGATGCCAACTGCAACACACTTTGTAGTACTTTTCAATTTCTGGGTACACGAAAAAACGTATTTTTTTTTTGGGATAAGTAAAATTATATAATGTTGGGAGGGAGGAAATAAAAAATGGATAATTTCCACTCTCTTTTTTTTTACATAATTCTTGAAAATGGTCATTGAGTATTTTTGTTTTCGCTATGGTACTGAACTAAAAAATATAGTCAAAATCATTTGTTGTGTCAGCTAAACCTGTTATCTCACCAGTACTGCTGTGGAAAATTTCTAGCGGAACTGGTTTGAAAGAAGAAAATGACCTATTATCTTTTGAGTAGGAACTTTCTTAGACATTTCATGTCTGTTTATGCTTTGAAAAGAATCATTATTTAAATGAATTTTTAATTGAAATTACATGTTAAGTTTTACTTGAATATTACTAGACATTGTGAAGAAGAAAAAGTATTATTATAAATGTTGAAACAGTGAATGAAACTTGGGTTATTTTATAATGGCTGGTACGGCAGGAGTATGGAGTGTCAATTTCATATTACCGAGCTCCATATTTGGTGGATATAGATATGTATGAAGGCAAAAGAGTGTTAAAGTTGGAGGAAATTTGGGGAAATGGCAATGTGTGGCGGAGTGCAGATGTGCTATTGTTCAACACTGGTCACTGGTGGACTCACAAAGGTTCCCTTCAAGGGTATGCATTATGATCTATTTCTCCATTTTACCTTTATAAATTAACCCCTTAATGTTTTCATTATTATAGTTTAAGATTTATCTGGTAATGGTCAGGTGGGATTACATGGAATCAGGAGGAACATATTACCAAGACATGGATCGTTCAGTTGCTATGGAAAAAGGATTAAGAACATGGGCTCATTGGATTGATTCCAACATTGACGCCTCTACAACCAGAGTATTTTTCCTCTCTATCTCTCCAACACACTACAAGTATGTCTTCCTCTCTTAAACAGTAACCTTTTCTTTAACCAAAATAATTTTATAATTGACATATTCAAATCAAAATACTTATGTAATTCACATGTGCATCGATAAAAGACAAACCGACACCGATGCCCAATTATTTAAAATATACTCATAGATGATTAATTGCGAGGTTGTTGCAGTCCCAGTGAATGGAGCGGTGGCTCAGCAATAACGACGAGTAGAAACTGTTACGGGGAGACATCGCCATTGACAGGAGCAGCATACCCAGTAGAAGTTACAGACATAATGAGGGTGATTGATGATGTGATTATGGAAATGCATGTCCCAGTATATTTATTGGATATCACAATGCTTTCTCAGCTCAGAAAAGATGGGCACCCATCAATTTATGGCGACAACCCTCACCAGAGATCTAATCCTGCAACCTCTGCTGATTGTAGTCATTGGTGCCTTCCTGGACTTCCTGATACTTGGAATCAATTGTTCTACACTGCTCTCTTCTTTTAGATTTTTAGTTGCTTCATATATAGATTTTAACCAATTTAAATTCTCATCATATATACATTTTATGCTCAGAGGGCCAATAGTTCAATCATTCTTTACCTATATACTGTTTTTTCTAAGTATTGCTTTATTAAAAGGAATCACCAAATGAAATCGCTTCCGGGTAAACGTATCTGGTAACCTTACTTGTCTTCGTTGGGGACATATGAAAATTTCATGATCAAGTATAAATCATAATCCTGTCTCATGAAAAAAAAAAAAAAATAGTCGGACATCTAAATTGTAACACTCAAATAGATTTTCCATTTTTATTTTCATTTAGTTCTTTTTACAAATTTCGATATGAATTTTTTAGCAAATTGAAAACAACCTTCATTCAAAAATAGAAATAAACTAAGCGTAAATTGTTCCAACATAAATGCTCAAATAAAATGAAGCGAACAGTTTTAAAACGGATCCAAGGTAGAAAGATGATTTAAAAATATGATTTTCCTAGTTTTTTGCCCAATAACAGAATGACTTAGAAACATCAATGTAAATCTAAGTGAAACCCTATACCTTGCATTAAGATGTCACCAAAAGTATCAACCCATAGATGTAAGGAATCTACGTGACTGTCTCTCAATCAACACACATAAAACAAGCACAAAAAGACATACATGAGTATTAAAATTCAGTAAGTGCATACTCTCACGTCGTTTTCCTATCCATATAAAACCTACCACACTCGTAATTTCATGCACACACATTTAGGTTTATTTTCCTATCTTCTTTATCCAACCTGTGCGCCAACACATGCATGTTTTGTGCACATTCAAGGGTGTTCATGGTTTGGTGCACAGTTTGTGCAAACCGTGCACTAGACCATTTGCCTTCCCATTTCAACACTGGTCAGTCCGTTTCAACTAGGATCATTGCACGAGTTGGCGAACGGTTTACCCAACCCATTTTGCAGCTCGTGCCATTCAGTTTTTGGGCCAAAAGCCCAAATTCTAAGTCACACATTTCATTTTTTTTACATATTAACCACACATGATTCTAACATCATTATCAATGATTTCAAACTATTCAACCACTCCAAGCACACACATCAACATAAAAAAATTCGTGTAAGCCTCACAAATCATATTATTCACTTTCAATTATATTGAAGCAATAAAATACATTTTCACATGTCATCACACTAACATAGGTTATGAATGCTAATGATGCATGTCCATGTATCTTATTATATAGTCTCAAGTACTCTCATGGTACTTGAATTCATTTGCGTCGACATGCACCACATATTTTTTTCATATCATTTTCATGCGTCAACATATGCCCATTATTTCATAATCATGCATCTGTAGATGCTATCATTCCTATGCGCAAACATGCCTCTAATGTTCCCATGCAACCACATACACCTCTACATGCCTACGCTTCCACATATGTCTGTAATGCATGATGCATTATGATGTCATGAATATGTATGCAATACACTCAATGCCAAATTCTCATTTAATTCTTATAACATGGTGTCCACATACACCCTCATCAATGCATTATCATCAGTATCCACATACACCCACTTAGATTATTATAGCATCCATATGTGCCCTCGTCCTCGTCATTTTCATTCACACAATATTCACATTATCATACAAGATCAATCACTTAAGCACATCTCATACTAACTACGTAAAAAATAGGCATTTTCTAATCAAGTCGCATTCTCACTCAACAAGTGATTGATCATATTTAACACATTCAACCATCCACAAGCAATATCATGTTTTGGTCTCAAGTCATACACATGAATTCATACCTCGTATCACGTTAAAATACATTTCTCATTCAACACACATATACATACACATGTTTAAAACCACATAAGATTAATCATGCCAAGGCAATCTATGGGTAAGCAAGTGTTGAGTATGCACTTACCTCACAAACTCGTGTTAGGCAACCCCTCCAACAACCGCTCTAACTTTGCATCGTCACTAACTCTTAAGAAAAATAACACATCATGCACGAACATTTGCATACAACTAAAAAATATTCTTCATCATCTTTTATACGTAAAGTTTACTCTTTTTTTTTCATTTTAACCTTTTTCTCATTATTCTATAAACATAATGTTCACACACCACCTTGAAATGTCCTCAAATTTTTCCTTTAAAAGTTAACTAATAATTAGAATAATAGAAAAATAAAATTTGATAAGTTTCATACAAAAATTAATGGAGAAATGAAAATTTTTAGGTCGCATGGTTTGTCGTACGGGAGCCAAACTGTGCGCCAAACAACTCAAAACTTAGGAAGTGCATAAATTTTTAGTCAGAATTTTGTGTTGCACGAGCTGGTGCACAAGCTACACAAGCCATTTCACAAACCGTTTACAACCTTTTTGAACTGTTTTGAAATTTTTACGTGCACTAGGTGGTGCACGATTTACCCAAACTATTTGCTTAAAAAATTGTTTAACACAATTTAGATTCAATAAAATAGGACATTAGAAACCTAAATAACATTCGCTAAGACTTGATAAACTCTCTCAAAGACCCAAAACCCCTCCCTTAAACCTAGAACTCATTCCCACCATTTTCCACACCAAAAATACTAAAACCCCACATCAAAGATTACACTGATACTTAGAAACACCCACTCAAAGTAAGAGTTCTAACTTTACATTGTTTGATTGTAATCAATATAGAATACTAATTTGTATGAGTTATGTTGTCATTATGGAATCTGAAGTAGGTAGATGAGTGTAGATTTATGGATAGACAAAAAATTTATGGTTTGTTTGAATGTAAGGAAAAAGTTAGGGTTCATATAATGAAATGGGAAAAAGAGGAGAGGATTGTGGAGAGGAAAATATGAGAGTGAATGAGTTGTGTTGAAATAAGTGAGTAAACTTAATAAAAGGAGAATTTTGAATGGTATAGAGAACAAGGATGAAATTAAGTTTTGTTGGTAGGGCTAGGAAGTAAAGGTGAAAACTTTAAAAAGAACTAAATATGTTTAAGAGTTAGAAACTTGCAGGTTAAAAGAAAAGAGGCAAGGGTAACAAAAGGAACAAACAATAAAAGATGAAAAGAAATGATTTTTGCTATGAATGGCTATTGATCAAAGATATACTAATGTCACTTGGAGTTAAAGGAAAGGAGGGGTTTACATAATTATCAGAGAGTCACGCCTAGCTCAGTTGCAGGTTAAATGTGTACTCAAACACTTGCTTACCCATCAAATGCCTTTGCATGGTTAATTTTATGTGGTTTAAAATCTTGTGCATGTATGTGTGTGATGAATGAAATGATGTGAGATATGTATGAGTCTTTAAGCCTAAGTTTGATATTAAGTAATGGTTGATTGTGTATTGTGTTTATGTTTCCTCTGATGGTTTGAAAAATGATATCACGTACATTTTTCCATTATAGGTTCCAAAGGCCATGAATATCACATCCCTACCCCAATAACCCATAATTAATGAAATAGATACATAAATTAAGAATAAATCAAATATATATGATTTAAAATTTGTTGTACTAAGAATATACATGAATAAGCATACGAAATAAACTTAGAATCATATAGGTTGAATTCAGACGTTCAACACATCGGGCGTGCCAGTGAACACGGTGGACATGCTCCTGGAAAAAGTACGAGCATGATCGTGTTAGTTCATATGGTAGGCGTGTTGCTGGAAATTGATGAGCACAGTGGCCATGCTATTTACCATGGTGGTCGTGCAGTTAGCACGAGCCATGTCATAAAGGAACATGGCTATGTCGTGCTGTCGCATTTTAGTAAAACCTGGAAATTTGAAGCTGGTGTTGACATATTATAAAAAGGGAAAGTAGCAGAGAGTTGAGGGGACAGAGAGGAGTAAGGAAAATAAGAGAAAAGAGAAAAAACCACTTTAAGTGATAAAAACACCATATTTTCCATCAATCTTTTCTTGTACTTCCATCAATCTTCACTTACTAAAGTAAAGAAAGGAAAGAATAGGTAAGAACTCTGGATTATATTGATTTGATATTATGGAAAAGGAAAATGATATATAGGGAAAGATTGAATTAATAATAGAATTTTGAAAATTTGGTTCATATATATATATAT
>CANYCX011178809.1:0-11486 GCA_948193385.1 Breynia disticha f. nivosa
GTCAGAGGTGGAGCTCTATCATCTATTTGTGTACTGTTTTCAGATTGAGGATTTGAACATATTTGAAATATGTAATAATTTGAGTTTGGATTTGTTTTCAAACTTTTTATTTGCTTCCGCTGAATTTTAAATTATATTTTATATTGTTGTTGTAATTGATTTGGGCCCGTGTTTGTTTTACGGAAATGTATTTAATTTCCAATCTCCTCTAACTTATATTCAAATTAACTCTGATTTTACAATTATTTTATAAAGATTGTTAATTAAAATTGAAAATGACATTTTATTTTTGGGGTTCACAGTTTCCTCCACAGATTTTTCCACTAAATCTCCAGAAAATCTCACAGAATATGCTCTCCTCTTTAGCACCTTATCCCTGCTATCCTTTAGCACTTTCTCAGCTGGAAATGAGAATTTAATGGGGTATTAGGACCCATCTTTTCCTTAATTCCCGAAAGTATGTCTCCATTAATTTTTTTCTGCTGATTAACAAAGTACGCGGGGTGGCGGTCAACTACGCGTAGTCGCAGCGACACCGCGTTTTTGAGTACGCGGGGTGGCAACGACACCGCGTTCTCCCATCCTACCGCGCGTACTCGAAAAATCCGAATTTTTATTTATTTTTCACTTTTTATCTTCCGTCAATCGTAAATCATTCGTCCGTAATTATTTTCTTAACAATTAGATGTTAATTTCGTGTTATTTTATCAACGGAAAATTTTCAGAATGTTACAATAAAATTCAATTTACAATATATATATATATCCATATGCATGCTCCTATTTGATCTGATTAACCCCCTATAGCATTAATTGATCACAATTCTTACTTTAACTAAATTTTCTCAAATTTGTATATATGAAAACTTCGTAAATAAGTGTTATTATCTCTGAATTCTTATGTTCTTCCTTACTCGATTCTACGATAAATTCTATATATAATACCTATTTTCTGGATTCTTTGCTCAATTCCTCTCCTTTCAGAGCCTCTCTCGCTTTCCTCTGAGGTTTTCTTACTTCTATTACTGTTTAAAGTTCAAAATGAAACCTATATATACAGAAATAACCCAACACGACAGTGCTATGTCAGCACGCCCTGTGCCAATTCTTTATTTTCCACATGTCGCTCAGTTTTTCAGCATTTCGGAACACTCAGTACCTCGGCACACCCCATAATAAGCTTCATACGACTGTGCTCATCATTAATAGCATGTTCTTATTGATTGTTGAGCATGATCATGTTTTTCATTGCCCAGGCAACACGCCCCACATGTTGACATCACGCCCAGTGTGCTGTTCAGCCAATTTTTCATCGATTTCACGTCCAAACTTCATTTTGTCGAACCCTTAATCCATATGACTCATAACTTTTTTAATATTTCTAATTAACTTACATTTTACATCATTTCTTTCTTAAATTCACTAATTATTATCGAATCATATTAATCATTTTACTTATTTAACTTAATAATAGGGTTTAAGGATGAGAATGTTACAGTTAGGGTTTGGGTGATTTCAAAAAATGTTGATAAAATGATGAATTTTGTGTTAAAATGATGAGGTTAGTTGCAATAGAGTTAGTATCTCCAAAGATCGATCATAATCATCACCAATCTAATCAATTCACAAATACCATACCCTATAACATATCATAACCTGTTTATAATTCAATCATATAAATACATTCATTGTCATTTTCATATTATTCATTCTCCACTGTTTATCATTTCATTTCAGGTCACTTATAATATCGAGCAATCATATAATACCAGATATTCACATTTCATATTAGCTTCTATTTAAAGTAAGTTAGACTACTTACATGCTAGCTAAAATACTCGGACTGACATTTACTCGTGTCCTGTCCAGCTCAACTGCTCTATCGTCCTGTAATAAGATATATGAACCTTGCTGTAAAATTCAATTTACAATATATATATATATATCCATATGCATGCTCCTATTCGATCTGATTAACCCCTTGTAGCATTAATCGATGACAACTCTTACTTTAACTAACTTTTCTCAAATTGGTATATATGAAAACTTCGTAAATAGGTGCTATTATCTCCGAATTCTTATGTTCTAACTATACCAGATAATTCCTTACTCGATTCTACAATCAATTCTATATATAATACCTATTTTCTGGATCCTTTACTCAATTCCTCTCCTTTTCGAGCCTCTCTCACTTTCCTCTAAGGTTTTCTTACTTTCTGTTACTGTTTAAAACTCGAAATGAAACCTATATATACAGAAATAACCCAGCACGACCGTGCCATGTCAGCACACCCTATTCCAATTCTTTATTTTCCATGTGTCACTTAGTTTTTCAGCATTTGGAACACTCAGTACCTCAGCACACCCAGTACCAACCTTAGCACTATCATGCTCATCATTAAAAGCATGTTCTTGTTGATTTTTGGGCATGATCATGTTTTTCATTGCCCAGGCAACACGCCTCACGTGTTGATAGCACACCCCACGTGTTGACAGACGCCCAGTGCACTGTTCAGCCATTTTCGCATCGATTTTAGGTCCAAACTTCATTTTGTCGAACCCTTAATCCATATGACTCATAACTTTGTCAATATTCCTAATTAAATTACATTTTACCTCATTTATTTATTAAATTCACTAATTTTTACCGAATCATATTAATCATTTTACTTATTTAACTTAATAATATGGTTTAAAACTGGGAATGTTACAGTTAGGGTTTGGGTGATCTCAAAAATTATTGAGAAAATGATGAATTATGTGTTAAAATGATGAGGTTAGTTGCAATAGATTTAGTAGAGACAACATGGATGATTTATTAAGGTTAAAACAGATAATTTACGAGAATGTGAAAAAGTGTGGTTAAGAAAGGAATTAGGGATTTTGTGTTAAGTAAGGGTTAGAATTGTGAAATTTCTTTGTAGAATGATTTATTTACATCATTTTATGAAATTGTGTTTTAAGAAGTGATTTTCAAATAGGTAGTGATTTGCAAAACCCGAATCGAAGTTTAGCCACGAGCCTAACTTCGCGAATTTGGAGGTAAGTGCTGATAACACTTACCATTGTATGTCTTGCATCTATATGGTTAAACATACATGATAATTATTACATGTGATTTCAAATGGTAGAAAAAAATGAGTCTTAATTGGACTTGGAGGTCATGGTTGTTCTTGTATGAAATTTTGGGATGAGGATATGATTTGAGTTTCTATGATGGTAAGATATGTTATTATGGTTTATGTGAGATAACTTGATGATACTATATTGTTGTTTTGATATGTTTACAAAATGGATTGATGATGGATGAGGAAATGTATACATGAACTTATATGAAATGCTTACTAATGGTGGCATGATTATTCCTTGAATTGAGTGATGGCCATAATGAATTGCATATGATTCATGTGTTGCATAAGCATATTGTGTGACACGTGGCCATGAGGATTCTAGGAGAGAGATCAATGTCGAGCTGGGCCCAAGGATATTCCAAGCGAGAGCTTGATGCCATATTGGGCCTGAGGTAAATTACAAGCGAGAGCTTGATGTTGGCTGGGCCGAGGATAATTTTTTGCGAGAGCTCGATGTTAGGCTGGGCCTGAGGAAAATGGAAGACCCCGGGGCATGCATTGTATGTAATTTACATTGGCATTTCATAGTGCATTCATTCTCACTTTAATTTAATCTTGTATGATTCCATGGAGAGTTGTATGGATATATTTATGATGAGAAATGGATACTTAAATGTTAAAGTTGTGGAATCTGACTAAGGCATGTATGATATGGTTATATTTGCAAACAGGGTGTTGAAAATGAATATGGAAAGTAAGTTTGTGATCAATGATAATGGGTTTGTGATGTGTTATGTTGAGGTTATATTATTATAAATGTGAGACAATGGTTGTAAATGCTGTTGGAATGTATGTTATTTTGAATGGTTTAAAATGTGTTATGTGTTGCTCAAACCTGTAGGTTGGCACGGTAGGCCTGCTGTCGTGTCGGACACCACGAACTTATGTCAAGTGAAACGAGGGTCGTACTGGGTATTGACTTAAACTCATAACGATGGCACAATGCCTGTGCTGGTCAGCACGAGCTCGTGCCAAATAAGTGCTCTTCTAGTATGAGCACGAGGGCCGTGGTCATAGGCACGACCGTGCTTCCTAGGTTATTTCTGAACTAAATAAGGATGATTGCCCTATCGCATAATGTACGTAAAACATAATATGAAATGAGTACTTATGCATTAACTACTTTGGTAAGTATTTTAAATGCACTTGCTGAGTAATTAAAATTACTCATGTGTTTGTTGGTTGTGAAAAGTGTGCAGAGCATCGATAGTAGCTGCAGGACTCTGTGTTTTTAGTGGATAGCTGGCAGTGCGATACGCTTCCTTGAGGTCGTGGCTCCTAGTATTTTGGTCCTTACACATTTTGTATTTTGTAAATTCTATACAAACATTATTATAAATATATGGTTTTACATGCATAGTTTTAAAACTGTTACCATAGCTTTCGCATATGTATGGTTTGTTTTGTATATAGTTTAACTCTGATCAAGGTTTTAAATTAATGCATCTATATCTTCTTTATTATATCGAGTGTTTTGTTAAATTATTTTTAAGAGAAAAAAATGGTTTCAAATTTCTATAATTAATTAAAAAATGGCTTTTAAATTCAAGTGTGGAATCATTTCACATTTCGCGTACCTGTTTCATTTCAATCGTATATACGATTCCATTTTCCATATTCATTTCACATTTCACATATATCATCATTTCTAAATCGATCATATTGGTACACATATATCATCATATTCATTTCATCGGTTTGCATTTATTTTCATAACTTATAATCATTCATATTTATTTGTAATATGTAATGCCCTCGAATTTGACTTCCAAAAATAGATGGAAATCCAATCAAAACCATGTCAGGAGGGTTAGGGATCATGAAATAATCGAGTTAGCATGAGACGGGTGTTAAAAATGTAACAAAAGGTAGGCTGGCCTTGGGTAATGTACATTACTCAAGCAGATAATGTACATTATTCTTGAATTAGGAAGAATAACGTGCGTTACCACAATAAATAACGTACGTTATTCTGGGCAGAAACCCAGAATAATGTATGTTGTCAAACCTACGTTAATTTAGGCAAACCTATGTTAACGGGCTCGGGACATTTCATTAAAAAGAGGGGAAAACGGTCCCTAAAGACTCAAAATGCACCAAAGCCATATTTCTTCTGAAAATCACTTTTCCAAACCCTTAAGAGCACTCATCCAACACAGCTTTCCTTCAATCACAACGTTAAACAAAAAATCTCTTCATTTTCCTACTAATCAAAAAAGAGCTAGGGTTTAGGGAAAAACCCATCTCGAGGTAAGTTTTCCACTCTAATATGAATTTGACATGAAAATCACGAATCTAAGAGTGTAGGTTAGGATGGGGAAGGGTATTCTTACATTAGAACTAACAAAGTATGTGCATGAAGAGGTGTAGAGAAAAAGGATTTGGGGTTCTTGAGAGAGTTAAGAGAAGAAAGGGGGAAATCGATAGGTAGAGATTAAATAGGAAAAACACCATCTAGCGTTATTAAGTAATTAATCGAATGGATGCTATTTCATCCTCATTGTAGGAATCTGAGGAGCGGAGGAGCCTGAGTAACTGCCAGAAAACCTCGCATAGGTTTGGAGGTAATTGTATGGCTCGTCACTTACTTATCCATATCTAGTCTATGGATGGTTAAATATGTTGGCATTTAATGTTAAAATGATAAACGAGCTGTATGCTTTGCTTATGTGAAGTGATTTGTATTGGTATGCTTATGTTATGGTTGGTTAACTATGTTTGGAATATATGCGAAATGTCTTGTCGTGTGGGATGATGTTAATTTGCTTGAACAACAAAATGGAAACTGGTAGGCTATGAAATGGGATGTATAGAAGGTCTGTGTGGATGCCTATTGTACATGATTGATGTGTGTTGATGGTGTTTACATAAAAAGGATGTGTCTTCCTTGGTTTTCTTTGTATGGATGAAAGAGTGATATTTTGTGTGGTTGGTGAGTTTTTGGATGAAATTTAGATTGTGATATTTGAGATGCGAGTGTAGTCTTGTGTATTGGTTGATGGTGTTTGAGGTATATAGTATGCTGCAAGACATGTGTGTTATTAACTTTGACTTTAGTTGAACAAATTATGATGGTTTTGAGATGCATGCTATGATTATGTTGAAATATCAATGAATTCATGTGTTCAAAATTGTGACCTATAATGATTTACTTTGACTACAAGTAATGTATGCATTATTATGAGCTAAAATGGTATAAGTGAGTGTTGAGAAATGAATGCAAGGTTTGTCTAAAAATGTTAAATGGTGGTTTGTGGGACAAAGTATGATTGCAAAACATGTGCATTTATGACTTTTATGCTTGTGGCATTCATGCAGTGTTGAGTTGAGAATATCGTAAGATGAGAGTAGGAAAAATCCTCGGTTGAATAATGCGAATATAGATAGCCATGTGAGAGTGAGAGATTCTAATCATATAGGCTATGAATGTAAAAGTGCCATGTGAGAGTGAGTGATTCTAATAACATGTGTTGGAGAGATAAGAGTAGTGCGAGAGTGAGTGATTCTAATCGTACATACTTGAAATGATATAGTGTCATGTGAGAGTGAGAGGATTCTAATCACAGTGGCACAGGCAATGTGAGAGTGAGTGATTCTAATCACATATGCCAGGTAGAGGTTGGTAATGCGAGAGTCAGTGATTCTAATTGCATTTACCTGGGAAAGAATGGTGTTAGGTGAGAGTGAGAGGATTCTAATCACCGAGACACGGGCAATGTGAGAGTGAGTGATTCTAATGAGACGTGCCAAATAGATATTTGGTAATGCAAGAGTGAGTGATTCTAATCGCATATACTCGAAATGAGATAATGTCTTGTAAGAATGAGTGGATTCTAATCACAGTGACACATGCAATGTGAGAGTGAGTGATTCTAATCACATGTGTTGGATAGATAATGGTAGTGTAAGAGTGAGTGATTCTAATTGCAGATACTCGGAATGATAAAGTGTCATGTGAGAGTGAGTCGAGTCTAGTAACAGTGACACGGGCAATGTGGGAGTGAATGATTCTAATCACATATGCCTGGATAGAGATTGGTAATGCGAGAGTGAGTGATTCTAATTGCATATACTAGAATAAAAAGGTGTCACATGATACTGGGTGATCCTAAGCATATGACAATAGGTTGAGTAACCAAGGAAAAAGAGAGAGAACCCCTATGAGAAAGAATCTGAAAATGTGAAATGAATTATGTTTATATGTACAAGACTGTAGCTTATAAGCTAGAAAGTTATTAGGAAAGTTAAATATGTGATATGAAATGTTGATTATGAATGATTTCATAATACTATGTGACAATGTGGAGTGAGTTACAAATGTGAATGAACTGGAATCATATGCTGATGATTTGTAGTGTAAGATGAAATGTGATTGGGATAGAATTGGGCATGTATGTGAATGTTAGTGTTGCACTTTTAAACGAATGATACGTATATGTGATGGGTGATTTGTTGTTGGTAAATTTGATAATTACGCTTGTGTGCTAGTTGTTGATAACGTGTTTGAATGACTATAGAGTGTATGATTGGCTTAAGAAAAATGGTTAGATATATATATATATATATATATATATATATACATAATGATGGAATTGTTGTTTTAAAACTGTACAATAGTACTTGGATGTTGATATGGGTTATACGAGTTATGATTGATCATATGATATGGCTTTCATGAATGGATTGACTTAGAATGCTAAATGTGTGGAGAATGTTGAATGGGTGATGTTAAATGTTGTAAAGTTGATTTGAATGGTAATGGAAATTTGTTTGATTTACTTGTGTGAGGACGTGATATCTTGGTATGTGGGTAGGTATGTTGTGTTCAAAAGGATTCACGTGTGTATATGTGTATAGGGTGGTATGTTGCATGTGCTATGTTAAGGCATTAGGGTAAGATTTATTTGGATGTTTGTGTCTTAAAGGGATGTGTTTTACTTTCATGCTAGTGATAATGTTGTGATATGAATGAGCATGTGGTGCAATGTGTTTATGTTTGGTAGGTGTTGTGTGTATGGAAGTGTGTAATGGGATCTTGAATATGAACTATGTGTTTACATGTATATATGGTAAGAAATGATTGGTAGGATGTGTGAGAGCCAAGGATATATGTGTAAGAAAAGGAGCCTGAGAGTGTGTTTGAACCTTTAGATTATGTTTTGGAAGAGGTTAGTTGCTGTGAGAATTGTATAAGTATTATGGGTAGTTTGAGTTGCCTAGTTTATGAGGTCTATAGCTAATTAACGTAGGCTATATGCGAAATTAACGTACATGATTCTGGGTTCCAGATGAATAACGTAAGTTAATATGGCCCTGGATGCTATATTGAGTCATAAAACGTATTCCAGTGTTACTCGAGGTTTGAACATGTTTGGGCTCAAGTTAAAGACTTAAAAGAAATCAAATGTGAACTAAACAATACTATAGGAGTCCTGAATCAAACATTTTAAATTTGCAAGGTAGGGTTACGAAGAACAAGTAAAGTAAACCGTGAGCGAGGAACGAGACCCTGTCTAGGAAAATAATAGTGAGAACGAATGAACAAGTAGACTAGACTTTATATGGTTAGGTAAGTGACGTGAGGGACATACGTTTACTGACTTTTGTACTCATGTTTTTCTGTGGTTGTGCTTTTGTGTACAGACTAGGGAGGCTGCCGCGTAGACTGTTTACGTCTACGCTCTTTTGAAGATTCTTCGAATCTATTGCTGTGAGGTCGAGGAGTTCACCTACATACTTTGATTTTCTACAAACCATGTTTTTTGTAAAATCATGAACTTTTGTTTTGAAAACCACCATGTAGGGCTCGTCCCCAGGGCACTGTTGATATTGTTGCTTTTATATTATATGACCATGTTTTGTATTGATCTTGCATCCCTTTTAAATGGTTTTCAAAGTGTCAAAAAAAATAAAAATAAAAAAATAGATAAAATATATGGTTAGAAAATAAATAAATGAATTAAGAGTTTTTTGGAAAGAGAAAAAATAAATAAATAAATAAAATACGTGCCGGATTTTGAGCGTCACATAATAAGCATAATTATTCGCAATTCATAGCAATTTCATACTCATATTTTAATTTATCCAAATAGTGAGTTAGATACTCACCTCCTAGCTAAAGTACTCGGACTGATACGAGCCTGGACTCTGCCTCAATCTAACTTGTTGTCCTAAACAACAATTTATACAACCCTTTATCATAATCAATTCTATAATACAATAATATGCATGCTCCTAATCTAATCCTAACAATTTATAACCTAAGTTCTTTGTAAAATTACACTTAAATTCATAATTACGAAGGATTACCTTTATAGTTTTGCGATATCGACTAGAATATCGATATCCTGCTTACTCCTAAAATCTGATTAGTTGTTTCTACGAATGATTTCACCATACAATATCCTTTCTCTCTTTAAATCTCTCAATTTCACTCTTTATCAACCTCTCTCGACTATCTCTCTCTACTTTTTGTGTTAAATGCATTTTAAGTTCTGTTTTGGTTAAGTATTGTTTTGACGATCAACACAGTCGTGTCGACATCAGCACGCCCCTTGCTATTTTCTACGTGCCACCTCATGCTTCGATTTTCAAATTTCTTGCATGATTTACACCTCAGCACAAACCACTCATTGATCAATACAGCTCATGTTACACAACACCTCCATCATGTTGTTCAACACTCCCATCGTGTTGACATTTCCTTTTTCTAGAAAACTTGGTCGTGCTCTTACTTTAAACGGTCATACTTATCATTTCTCCAGTGAGTACGCCCTCGTGCCATCAGCATGTCCCCGTGTTGCAGGCTGAAACTTAGCATTTTCTGTATTTTTCTGCCTAACTCCTTTTCTGTTCTCAATAGTATTGTCTAATCTTAAAGTTTATCATTTCTTAATGTATATTATTTTCATTTAAACTTACTTTGATTAATCATCTTACTAATTATGAGGATTTAGGATAGGAATGTTACATTTATAGTAAGGAAATCATATGGAAGAGAGGCATACAAGGTGAACTCAATCAAGAATGGAGAAGGAGAAGAGCAAGTAATCACCTTCTCTAAAGAAGATAGAGGTGATATAAACTTGCCACATGATGATCCTTTGGTCATATCGGCGATGGTGACAGAATATCCCATTCAATGGGTATTATTAGATTGTGAAAGTTCTATAAACCTTATTATTGGAACTGATTCGAGAAGATGAATTTAACACAAGATCGATTGAAGGTTGTAGACACACCGTTATTCAGTTTTATAGGAGAAGCAGTCCCAATAGTGAGATCAATTCAAATCCCAGTCACTTTAGGTGTAGAGCCTCACTTAGTCAGTCGGATGGCTATCTTTATGGTAGTGAAATATACATCCTCCACTTACAATATTATTTTTGAAAGGCCTCTACTGAATGAAATGCAAGCTATAGTCTCTTCAGCTTATTTACTGATGAAGTTCCCGACACCAAATGGAATATGCCAAGTGAGGGGAAGCCAAAAATTTTTTTAGAAAATGTTATGTTTTCTCAGTAAAAGCCCCCACCATGACGAAGAAGGAGACCTTACACATAAATGATGAAAGAAAGGTGGAGTTTAGAGGCAACCCAGATGAAAATTTTGAAGCAGAGAAAAATTGGATCATGTACAGATAGATAAGGAAGATAAAAAAAGTGGTTCTTATAGGTAATCAGTTTCCTGCAAAACTGAAGAAAGAATTTGTTGAGTGTTTAAGGAAGAATGCTAATATTTTTTTGTGGAGTCCTGAAGACATGCTCGGACTTGACCCAAAGGTGATCTTACGTCATATAAATATCAACCCAAATATGTTACCACAGAAGTATGCCTCTCGGAAGAGTAGTTGCATTAAAAATAGAGGTGGAGAAGATGTTTGACCGATGTCTAACAAGCGCACTAGATCGTATTCAAATTGATTCAGTGCTAGCAAGAAAATAAAGGAAAGCAGTAAACATGAATTGGAATTTTGGAGTTTTTGATTTGAACAAGGAAATGTAAAAACAAGCACTAAAATGAAGACTCAACAATGGACTAAAAATGTGGGTTTTCCTAGATTTTGATAGATTTCATACTTGGTTACTTAATGACTTGAAGTTAATGATGGTGTTCTCGTGCTATTGTCAATTAAGAGTCCCTTTGGGGATGCTCAAAATTGCGTCCTTAAACCTAGCTAATGTTATACTTTCGTGATACACTAAACTAGGCAAGGCAATAGTCACCTAGGCATTTCATCGAACACATTAAGGTCATTTGGTATATCCCTATCCAAACAAGCCCTAACTCTATTTGATTTAGCCTTCCTAAACCTAGGCTTTCGCAACTCCAGAATAGGATTACTAGCAACGAATAA
>CANYCX011179564.1:0-13073 GCA_948193385.1 Breynia disticha f. nivosa
TGTTCATGTTAACTTTAAGAAACTGTCCGGGTTACATCCATTTTTTTTAATTTTCACCAACTAAGTGGCATCATTGAGTTCTTTTCTTTGATATTTCATGGTAGCTTAGATAATGATTATCTTATATATGCATTTAGCTCTTTATTCTTTATCGTGTTGGGTTGATTTGGTAATTTGAATCAACGAATGTCATGGATAGATATATATGACTTTGCTTTTAGGATATACACAAGGCTCATCATCGTTCTTGGTGAATCCAAACTCCTTAATGGATTTATAAAAATGAATATTCCAACTTTGAGATGCTTGCTTACTTCCATAAATGGACCTTTTAATCTTGCTTACCTTATTAGGATATTTTGGATCGATAAATCCCTTAGGTTGTTTCATGGAAACATCCTCGAGGAGTTTTCCATTCAGGAAATCTGTTTTGACATCCATTTGCCATATTTCATAATCCAAATATGCATTTATGGCAGACAATATCCTAATGGATTTGAGCATAACTACTGGCGAGAATGTTTCATCATAGTTGATACCATGAACTTATTTGAAACCTTTCGCCATTAGCCTACCTTTGAAGATACCTCCTGCCTTCTCTTTGAAAATCCACTTGCATTCAATTACCTTAGAACCTTTCGATGGATCAATTAAGTCCCAAACTTGATTATCGTACATTGATTGCATCTTAGATTTCATAGCATCTTCCCATTTTTTCGAATTAAGACTTTCCAAGGCCTCTTGGTAAGATGCATGCTCATTATGATCAACCATCGAGATATCCTATTTATCAGTCACAATGAACCCATACCATTTGGATTCTTGACGTATCCTACCTGATCTTCTAGGTACTTGTGTAATGAGCTCTTGTTCCAGAACTTCTTGTGGATTTGAGTCCATCTCCTCACTATCCTCTATAGGAACTTGTGTATCCATATCCTCTTGCACAACTTCAAGTTGTACACCGCTCCCACTGTTTCCTCTAAGAATAAATTCTTTTTGAGAAACAGTGGTCCGAGCAACAAACACTTTGTCCTCACTAGGATTGTAGAAATAGTATCCCTTAGTCTCTTTAGGATATCCCACAGATAAGCATTTATCTATCTTAGATGAAAGATTATCCAATGTTAACCTTTTAACATGCGCTTAGCATCCCTAGATCCTTAGAAAAGACAAATTGGGTTTTTGCCTAGTTCATATCTCATATGGTGTCTTTTTAGCTGCTTTAGTAGGAGATCTGTTCAGCAAAAAAGCTGCAGTCTCTAGGGCATAACCCCAAAACGAGTTTGAGAGACAAGTTTGACTCATCATTGACCTAACCATGTCTAATAGGGTTTAGTTCCTCCTTTTGGAAACACCATTCGACTAAGGTCTTCCCGAAGGTGTGAGTTGTGGTACTATACGACAATCTCGTGGATATTGGTCAAACTCTAAGCTCATATATCACCACCTCAATCAGATCGAATAACTTTGATATGTCTACCTAGTTGGTTTTCTACTTCAATGACCGTGATGAAGTAGCTATAAACACCTCTAGCTTGTGTACTTAATGGTCCATATACATCCGAATGTATTAGATCCAATAGTCCAATAGGTCTCTCTCCTTTCTTGTTAAAAGGATTCTTTGTCATTTTTTTGCGAATGCACGATTCACAAGTATCTAATGGTTTACAATCAAAAGACCCAAGAGCTCCATCTTTTTGGAGTCTTTACAAGCATTTCTTATGTGCATGTCCTAAACTATAATGCCAGAAGTAAGAAAGATTAAGTTCATTGGACTTAGCTTTTTATTCTCTACATTATAAACATCCTCACAACTTGACAAGTCTAGGACATATAAACCGTTAATAAGGACTCCACTTCCATAATAAACGTTTCCATGATGAATACTCATATTGATATTTCCAATAATAAAATTAAAATCGTCATTGTCCAAGGGTAAAACTAAAACAATGTTCATATTCATTACAGGTAGATAGTAACAATCCTTAACTTTATTTCTAGCCCCAACAAAGGCATACATAAAGTATACTCTCTGATCTCTATGGCAGCCACTCTTACCCTATTTTTGACTCATAGATCAACCTCTCCTTTGAAAGCACTCTCCTATTTCGTAGTCCTTTCACATTGCGATAAATATGAGACCCACATCCAATATTCAATACTCATGATGTTGAAATAGAGAGTTTATAACGTAGATCTCTAAAGAATATGTTCTCACAACATCCTTCTTCCCTCCCAATAATATTTGACAGTTTCTCTTCTAATGCACATTCATTTGGCACTAGTAGCAAATGTCTAAAGGAACAGGCTGAAAACCCATCTTAGGCTTTTGTTGAGGTAAGACCTCCAACATAGGCTTATGGACTTTCTTTGTTTTTCTTTCTTTGCCTTTCAATGAAGTGGATTGGAAAACCTCCCTTGGCCATTGTTGAGGTACCACCTCCAACTTTTGCTTTGGGTTCATTTCAGTCTTTCCTATCCTACCCTTCATCTTATTCTTTTGAAGGATTGAGTGCAAGGAAATATTCGAGTTTGGGTTCGGATTCATATTGTACAAAGAAAAATTTATCAAGGTCAATTATGAGGTCTTTTAAACAAAAGATCTCCCACTCAACAATGGATTAATATCACTTTAAATAATCCACTTGTTAGTGACGCATTTCATGGAATGGAGATCCACTTTTCGCTTCGTCAAAGACCAGGCTACTCAAGTAGGAAACCATCCAATCATTTCCCCAAAACGACTCAGTTTCTAATGGGACTAGCACTTTCGTGCTGGGGCACTTCCTATTAATTGCCTAGGGCCAACACACCATCACAGACCCATGTTAAGTCCAAACATACAATTAATGTGCTAACCATGACATTAATCTACCCCCACTCTCGCATGGCGACGTAGATAGTATCGATCCTAGCCCTATCTTACAAACAAAATCTAACACTTCAATGTTCAATGCCTTGAAGGTTGTTAATTTAGGAAGACAATTTGCTTGACTTACTATTTTTTGGATTAAGTTGTTCGATATTCGACGGTCTAGCATGGCAAATGCGGATTCGACATTTGATAAAAGTTCGCATTCAATCATCAACGTGTTTAAGCACACAAGACTAAGTGCAAAAAAGTAAACGTGTAATCATGGGCAAATAAACCTAAAACTAGGTCTATACTATTACATAGTATAGTCTCTGGGCTTTAAGTACATCTCTAATGGGCTCTCCATTGTTCCTTCTTGGGCCTCCACGTGTGGACTCCCCTTTTTGAGGTTAGGCCTCCTTTTCTATACTAAGTCTATCCTAAACCTAGTCTAAGAAAATAGGCTATTAGGCCTTTATAAACCCAAAATATAAAATAAACTGATAAGGCCTTTACAACCCAATTAAAATAGGCTTATGAATGCACCATGCAAAACATATAACATATAAATTCCTAACACCCATATGGGCCCAAGAGCCACATGCTCCAACAAGATGAAATGTAACCCTAGTCATGGTAAATCCATTTTTAAGTTTTTAAACCCAAGCAGTTAAGAGAAATTGTGCCTTTGGACTCCTTTAGATAACCCAGTTATTGGCTTGGGCCAAGCCCAAAATCATTCATGGAATGAACAAGCTCACTATTTAATAAAGGCAATGAGTTTAATGACTCGTAAATCATATGTGGTCTCTAGTAAGACACTATGATCACCTTAAATTAAATAGCTAATTAGTAGTGTCAACAGCCCTACTACAATTCAAATATATCCCTTGGCCTCAGATATCTTGATTAGCATAAGGCATGTCACTTTATTTATTGCTAAATCAATTTTCTTGATTTTTATGACAGAAATTGATGAGTTTGAATAAATGACCTAGTCATTACATTCGGGTGCGGCCACACTCTTCCCAATCTTGTATATCAAGCGACGAGTGATATCTGCTCTCATTTTCATGAGAGGGTCAATCCCTTCAGTTCACTCCTGCTCTTGCTTGTGATTCTTAACATACCCAATCATACTTGTCAACCTTTTACGGCCACGTTAGGCGTATGTCAAAGTACACGAAAAATAAAACAAGAGACATAATGAATTTTAGTCTAAGGATAATATTTGACATTCAAAATAGTGATTGCTCTCCAAATACAATGCTCTTCATTGTACCTATGCACTTTCTTAGATGTCCCAAATATCTGTATCCCGTAGAACATGATCACCTGCAAAGTTCATACTAGTCTTAATTTATTTTTGTTCGCATAGAACCAAATAACTATGGGTTCTACCATCAATGTCCTCAACCTTGATACCCTAAGTGCTTCAATAACATTCTTGGATATTTCATCAAACGTATACCACAAGACAATACATGAAGTGATAAAATAATGCCTCATAATTTTATTACTCAATAATAAAAGTTACAAACAATGTATTGGGCTTGGGCTTACACTAACACTGACGAGGACATGGATGTCGGCATACAATATTTACACTGCATGTATGCCTACTTGCATGACCAACCCATCGATGTGGCACATCTATTTCTCAACCACATCTATTAGAAATGCAACAAGTGGGCTGGAGCGATTATAGGAGGTTACTTTATTGAGCTGATAGCCACCGAGTTGTGCATTGACTACTTGCATGATGAGGCATTCATACTATTAGTATGGATCTCGAGCATGGATTTGCACTTGTATGAGAACATGAAAATGGTACCAAGATCACAAAGTACTACAACTGATTGGTTTTCAGTATGCCCATCAATAACTTCCTGATAACACTTCTCCTATAATCCAGGCTGTAGAGCCGCCTTCTACGTTGTAAAGTCGACTACCTCGCAGTTTTCTTTCTCAGAGGGACCTTCTTGTACTACATCACCACACCCGTGCATCATTTATAAGCTCATCCTCCACCTTCCTCGTCGACTTTCTGTGGATTTTTACCTAACACTAAGGAATGGGCAATGATGTATCACAACAGCTGCAATGAGCAATAGTACTTTGATACCACCATTTAGAGAGAGCAAAAGGTTGATCACCAGTGTTTGAAGATCATATCACAATTGGGTACTGTAGAGAGGCAACAATAGGTGCTAGCTGATGAGCAACATCAGATAGAGTAGAGGCAGTGACAGCTAGCAGACCAGTAATTTACTCATTGCGAGGTGTATAGGCGGGCACATGCTCAATTGGGGGAGTAGTTTCAGGCATTCTGCCATGAGACTACTAGTCGTTTGGATTCTCTAATCTTGGATCTCTGGAAAAGTGTTTGAGCTTCTTTTCTTCAGGCACAACATATGCTGGTACCATATATGAGCGATGTCATCGCACTCCCACACTACCATCCCCACTTCCCTTCTCATAGTTGATGATCAATATTTGTTGTAGGACTTTTCTGTTCAAACTTGAATACTTATTTTGCTACTTTTGTGGTGATATTCATTCTCTGATTATCAAACTCTTTACAATTTGCATATATATTTATAGTCATGTTTGATTAGCTATTGTGGTTGTATTGTTGTTGGTTGAGTTATTTCATTTGCAGGTTTTCTCTTTAGGATGGATTTCTTAAGTTTATGTTGATTGTTTGTAGGTTATTTTTATTAAACAGGTGTTTTCTGCGATTGTCTCTACAACACAACCTATGCCTCTAACACGATGGTCATGTTGCATTACTGACTTGTTTTGTAAATTGTAGGAGCTCACCATGAGACTCGTTCCATTAACACGATGGTTGTTTTGGTTTAAATCAAGAAGACCTGTGCTGATCAGCAAACCTTGTGTTGACCCATCACCAAACCTCGTGCTAGCTCTAACCCAGCTCGTGTCAGTGCCAATCAACGCCTATTTTCACATCCGACACGTGTCAAGGTACTACTTACAACTGTAAATTTCCTCCTCTCACTTTTCTTTTCCTTTTGACAAAATTTGCTTTTCGTATTCACATTTTGTTTTTCATTTTCTTTTCATTATTTGATTTTATTGTTCATGTTTGTGTATATACTTATATTCAATTTTTCAACTTTTCATATTTTTTATAGGAACTACTGCTTCGATTATCGACTTCTCTTCGTAAGGGAGTTTTCTTTCCCTTCTCTCTATTTCATTTTCCGTTATCTATCTGCTTATTCTGTGTTATGTTTATATTCTGCACGCGTTTGATTCATTTTGTTTTCATTCGCCCTTATATCAAACATTTAGGACAATGTTTGAAATAACTATGGGGGAGAGATTATGTTTTTTATCTAATAAGTAAACCATAGTTGATTGAACATGATTGGATAATTATAAATGCAATCTTGATGGATTTATTTGTACAAAAAAATTTCCTTTTATCAATTGTTGTTTTACATTGGATGATTTAGAATTGAGTGGGGTTGATAAACTATTTCTAGTCAGGTGGCATAAAAGACTTAGGTGTTTCAGGAAAATTTCTCTTTTATTTACTTTTAATTGCTAAACTTCCTCAATTTTCTAGGGAGCTTCTTCTCTACTCGACAAATATGAGCATGCACATTTACTTTCACAATTAGGAGTGCTTTCGTGAATGGCCAAAATCAAGTGCCTAATGCAAGCATTTGATTTTGCATTTCCTCTCGAAAAAGCTCCTGGAGAAAGAAGTACCCAAAAAACAAAATAACATAAAAAAGATAAAAGAAAAAGAATATGAAATAAGAAAATAAGAAAAGAAAGGAAAAAGAAGAAAAAAGACAGTGAGAATAAGAGGTTAAGCTTAGAGAATTAGGGTAATTCAAAGGAATTACTTTTTTGATACTATTTGAGTCTAAAAATGTCACTTGAATAGTCTTACATATCTACTCTTCTTTTCATTCGTTTGTGAGTCGTAATTGGTACTTCGATTATTTGTTTTGCAAATAGACAATTTTGATTGCGTTGCGATTTGATTTGATTGAGATTGATGCTGCGTGTTGTTTGTTGGATTGTTTGGTAGCCTGATTTTGACCTTACTTTGCCCGGTACATGCAAAGATTCAAGTATGGGGGAGTTTGATGCGCGCATAATTTGATTATATTTTCACACTTTAGTTATATATTATGCGCGCATTTAGGTGTAATTTCCCTAAAAATCACATTTTTAACCGTTTTTATTGGAAAATATGATTTTTGTTTAAATGTGATTTTACGCACAGAATAGTTCATATCATTATTGATTTGTAACGCCCCAAAAATTTCGTAAAAATGTCGTATTTTAATTAAATATTAAAATACTACACGAAGAAAATACCACAAAAATTTTTTGTGTTTGTTTAATTAAATATTTGGGAGGAATAAATTTAAATTATAAAAAGGGAAATTAAGAAAAAGTTGGAAAGATTATGAACTTCGAAAATTTCCAAATTCGGGAATTATTTTGGGTCGAGATCAAATAAATTACGAAACAAAATGGACCCAAGGCGATTGGATAAATTTTTCCACCACTCCATCCTACCCAGACGACAACTCTCCCTAATTCACTCTTCTTTTCTATTTCCTTTTTCCTTCTTTCGTCTCTTCTCTTCTTCTCAAACGACATCTCTTCCTCTCCTCTTCCAAATTTTCTTCTTCAACTTAAATCCATCATTTCCATGTCAAATATTGGAGTTTTGAAGCTTGAAAATCTGTTGGGAACCTTGTTTGGGTAAGATTTATTGAACCTAAACTTGAATCCCATATATTTTTCTTACCTAAATTCAAAATACTATAATTCTTTGATCCAAGCTCCAATTTTGGTAAAATTTAGTTCTTTGGAAAGCTTAAGATGTGTACTAACCATGGGTAACTGATTTTTGTGTTAATTCATGGTTTAAGTTCATGAAATTAGTGTTTTAAGTTGGATGGTTCAAAGTTACGGCATTGGGTTTCTTGATGCTAGGTTTGTTTTTAAGTATTGTTGCTTAAATAATTTTCTTTGGGTTCTAATGACGTGATATTTATGGTTAATTTCGTTGGAATGTAAGTAAGGTGTGAGTATGGATGAATCATAGAATAATGCTTAAGGTTTTGGAAGGGAATTTGATGAATAAATGAGTAGAGGTTGTATTGGAAGATTGGAGATGTAAAAACATACTTAACTAAATTAGTAAGAAGCATAAATAATGGTTGGTAAAGAGGAAGTATGAATTATGTGAAGGTAATTAGTGAAAACCATTAATGAAGGAAGAGAAAAGAGATAAATAAAGAAGCATTTAAAACTAAGATTATCAACCATTTAATGTTAAGAATATTGCATAATTTAAATATATGTAGTTAATGTAAAAATTTATAAATTTTTCTTTAGGAGGTCAAAATTCCGAAGAGGGGAGTTCAAGGCCGGAGGCTTAGGCGTGTTTTTGAAAGGTAAACAATTCGAGCGCGACTTTTCTTTCTTGTATGTTTCTTGCATGCGAAGTATTAGAATTGATTGGATGAGTGTCATGTTATATTGTGTTTATATGTGTGGTTATTGGATAGATGATTATGTGATGGTTTGTTTTTGAATTGTTGAAGTGATATGAACTGGGATTGATGTGGAATTGTATGTTGGTTGATATGTGATAGGTTGGAATATGTGTTGTTATTGACATGAATTTATGATGCCATGTTGTGGTTAATATTTATACTAAATGATTTAGCATGGCATGGACATGTATGGTTGTGATATTTTATCACTTTCACATCATGCATGCACTTGGGGCTCATTGGGAGCATGTAAATTATAAATGGCTCTTGGGAGCATGAATTTGAAATGAGGGAGGGTTACTGGCTCTTAGGGGCATATTTGCAGTCGTATATAAAACATATGTTATTGTGGCACATTGGAAAACTCGTTTCACATTTTAGTGTTCGAGTGTGTCTGGCATATAGTGGGCATTATTCTGGCCTTTACTGGGCATTATTCTGGCCTATACTGGGCATTTATCTGGCCTTTACTGGGCATAAAATCTATGGACTATAGTAACTATAACATTAACTCCCAGCCGACGAGGCCCGTTTGCAAACGTCATCTAAAGTGGCCTAATAAGGCATTAATGAGAGAAATGAATTTGGGGTATGATCATATTGAGGAATGCATTTGGCATGTTCTTTGTGAATATATTTATTATATTAAGTGACATGTTTTATGGAAATTTGGTTAGGATCATACTTTTGTGACGTTTGAATGATTGGTGATCAATTCATGATGCTAAGTTGAATGCACTATGTTTTATTGAATTATGATTAATGTTTGTTGGGTATAAGTTGATTATGTTGGTAGAATTTGGTATGGAGATGTGTGAGTTGATATATGGAATATGCTTGCGAATTGTGATGAATTGTGGTTGGATGTTTTATATAATTTGAAGAATTGTTGCTTGAAAGGAATTTTTGTTGAGAATTGAGGCATGTTTTTATTGTTGCTAAGGATGTTGTTATAATCATTTTGAGATGTATTTGAGGTTAAATTGTGATTTTGATTGAATGAATTAAGTGGAATTGTGTTGGTGAATGTTAAGTGATTATGTGAAGGTTAGTTGTTGAAGGAATGATGTTGTTGAAGACATATGTGTTTGGTGTTAAGTTTTAGTCAGAGAAATAGGTAGGAACGCGGGGTGGACCGAAAGTACGCGGGGTCGCCCTGACCACCTGTAGTTTTGGAATGACATCGCGTTTTATTGCACCAACTACGCGGGGTGCGGGGTACACCGCATAATCCCTCTCCACCACACGTAGTTTGGATGAGCCCGCATTCTGACCTGTTAACTGTTTGAACATGTTAAATTTTTTCGTTAGGTATAAGAACCACTTTGAATTTATAAATTTTGAGAATTGTGGTCGTATTTTATACCATGAAAATGTGTAGAATGTGAATTAATTTAAGTATGTGATTTCATTTTATTTAAAGAAAATTGGGATGAAGGATCATATATATTTATATGTTATGTTTAAACACACAATTGAATGAAAGTTGACCTTTATGGTAGTGTTGTTTACTGAGTTTCATGACTCACGCGTTTTATGCCTGCTTCGCTCGGCAGAAAATTCAGGAAATATAAGTTTTGTACACGAAGGTGGTACCTTGCTATACAAGTTTAGGATTTGCAGCCAGAGAATTTAAGGTGGGCGGTGCACTGTGTAAAAATTTTACCTTGTACATGAAAAATCATACATAGTGCATTATTTGTATTTTGTGAGGTTATGGTTGAAATAAGATTTTTCAGTTCTTATTCTTTCCTAACCTGTAATATTTTGTAAACTACGTGATGTATTAGGCTTGGGTCTTCACAAATTTTTGTAAATGTTTTGATGAAATGAAACGTGTGTATTTATTAAAAATGAATTAAATTTCATTCCTCCTATTTTTAATTCCTTATATTTTATTTAAATTATATTTTTCTAAAAATAAAAATGATGTTCAAGTTTGAGTGCCATTTCTTGGCAAAAATAAGTAATTAATTATGAAATTGTAGTCAAATTTGGGCGTCACATGATTACTGTCTATTTTTGCATGATTTTGACTTTTCATACGATAGTCGATAGTTATGATTTGAGATGAATTTCCAAGCAGTTTGACATAGATTCAGGAGAGAATTGTGCTCAAAAAGGGCAAGCATGCCCTTGTTCTGAATAGAACAAGTCGTGCTAGTGACTATTCAAGGCTATGATCCACAGACAACCCATCTATAAAGAGCATGAGCTCGTGCTGAACAGTGTGGATGAGCACGAGTTACGCATCATGCTAAATTGAATTTTGCACGAATCATTTTTTACATGTGTTACCATCGTGCCATTTGGTTGAAACATAGTGCACGACACTTGCCATTGTCAGCATGACCGTGCCGATCTATCGAACAGTTGTTTCTATGATAAAATCAATTGAGGGTTTCATTTGTGAAGGAATCCTGATGTTAGATGGCCAGTAGGAGTATAATAGAACACCATTAAGGTTTAGATTCTTAGGTTTATGGTTTAATTTCATGTCATCTTTACATTTTCATGCCATTTTAGTTTGAATTTATGATTGAAGTACCCATTTCTTTTTCCACTCAAGTTCCATCTACTTTTCTGCATTTTATTTACTATTTTGATCAATTTCTGACTCCATTTACATTTTCTTATAGGTTCCTTTATGGGTTTTTGCTTAATGATGTTTTTGGATGCTTTCCTTTACATTTTGTGTTGCCTTCTTTATGATTATTGCGTATTTACTTGAGTTTATTTCCTGTTTTAATGTTGTTTAAATTTGGGTTTTATGTTTAGGTTGTAATTTTAATGTTTAGATGCTTCATTTTTTGACTTGTCGGATTTTAATTAAGTGTTGTTACATTTTGAGCTGGTCATTTATATTTTGATGCAATGCAAATTTATATTTTATTTATGTTTACTGCAATTTAATTTACTTTACTTGCTTTGAGCTAATCGCCTTATCATTTGCGTAATTTAGGATTAGTCGTGTTTATATTAGTTTAGTTAGTATTAAAATCAACTTTCAATTGATTGGACATTCTAATAAGCAGCGATGATGCACATGACATTAAGTTCAATTTCCTTAGGTTTTGATAATTTGGGTCGAGTTTCTTAGTCCCCTATATTACTTAACTACGTACACTTACGCATGATTGCCGTCACATAGAATTAGGTGAGACATTTCAAATTTTTGTAAATCATCAAAGTTTAAAATATTTGTTTACCTAAAAAGAATTGGATATGCAACAGAGAAGACACTTAGAGTTGTTAAAGGACTATGATTGAACAATTGAATATCATTCTAGAAAAGAAAATGTGGTTATAGATGCACTTAGTAGAAAGTTGAGTGTTATATCTAGCTTATAGTTAACACGTATAATCGATTTGATAGCTTTATGAAGCTTGAATACAAAGTTTGAATTAACCAAATTGGGAGTGTTAATAGCAACATTAATGGTTTGGCCAATGTTGTTAAGAAAGATACAAGCAACACAAAAAACAAGATGAAGAATGTATAAGAATAATTGAACATATTGATTAGGGTTTTGAGACCCTATTTCAACTGGTTGATGAATTATTAATGATTAGATTCAGAGTATCTACATCAAACATTGAGGGGAATAGTCAAAAGATACTGGATAAAGCACATAATGTTCCATGAATGATAAAAATGTACAATACTCTGAAACAACATTATTGGTGGTTGAATATGAGAAAAGATGTAGTTGAATTTGTAGCTAGATGTTTAGTGTATAAACATGTAAAGGCTGAACATCAGGCATTAATAACTAAACTTCAGCCATTATCGATACCAATCTGGAAGTGGAAATGAATAACTATTGATTTTTTTATAGTATTACCACGTATACAGTCGGGTAAAAACTCAGTATAGGTGATGTAGACTGACTAAATCTATGAATTTTTATCGATTAAAATCGAAATCTAGAATAGTTAGCATAACTATACATACAAGAGATAGTCTGATTACAATATATTCCTATTTCCATATTATTAGATAAAGATCCAAGGTTTACTTCTAGATTTTGGAAAACATTACAAGGTGCTTTAGGCACAAAATTGAACTTCAGTACTGCTTTTCATCCACACACTGATGGACAGACTGAAAGAACAATTGAAATGTTTGAAGAGATATTACGATATTGTGTTTTGGAGTTTTTGGATTCATGGGATCTGTACAGACCATAAATGGAGTTTGCTTATAAGAACTAATATCATAACAGTATTGGTATGACACCACATGAAGCTCTATATGGACAAAATGTATAAGTCTAATTTATTAGAAGAGAGAAGGCACAGGGTTATTTGAAGGACCTAAACTTGCACAAGAAATAGTAGAAAAAGTAGAGCTGATCAAGAGTAAATTAAAAGCTATATAAGATAGACAAAAGAGTTATTACGATTAGGAGACAGAATATGAAATTGGAGATGCAATCTTTGTTAAAGTATCACCCTAGAATGGAATAATGAGATTAAGAAATAAAGGAGATTTGCGTCCCAGATACGTTGGACCATACAATGTAACGCCCCGAAAATTCGTCTATTCTAAATTAGGATAAAGAATCATGAAATCGGTTGAAATGAAAAGAATAAATGTTTAGTTTCGAGTGGAATTATAAAGGTGAGATGAGGTATGATTAGAAGTTTAATTAGAGGGT
>CANYCX011179771.1:0-24042 GCA_948193385.1 Breynia disticha f. nivosa
TAACACCAAAAAAATTTTGGTTATCCGTAAAATAAGTTTATAACATCACATTAATAGCTTATATGCACAAGGGAAACAAGTAAAATACAGCGCATACAATTTACATAGTAAACTAGTAGAATATGTACAATACACTACTTACGACATGTTACTCCTAATATTCTATATACATATGTTTCTAGGAGAGAGAGAGTATGAACACGACATCCCCAACCTCTCCCTCGTCGACGTACACAGAAACGTGCGACAACCTTCAAAACACTACTCAGATACCAGAAAAAATTTTGCGCTTTATATGAGTCGCAACTCAATGAGCAAACCCAACATGTAACAAACAGCATGCACAAACAAGATACATATATAATCACGCAATAGGAATCAATATAATCAAATCCAATCCATGAAATGTATTACATTTTCTTTTGGTAATGACTTAACATGTCATGCTATACCCCGGGCTTTCCAATATAGATCTCGAGGATCTTTCCAATAACAATAGCATGACCCATAGGTCGATCAAATAAATCAAATAAATTGCTGGCCAGCCCAATATCGAAGAATGGTAACTAGAGGTGGCTCATACGAGCTTTTAAATTGCGTATAGCACTTAGTTCCATCTACTTTCACATATACCAATATTATCCCAATACATTTGTAATAACCTGAACACATTAGCCATACGATTCCTTTTTAAATCCAATGACATCAGATGTACTTCAATTCCAACATAATTCAATACAATTCCAATATCACTTCTAATATCACTCGAATCACATATTCATCATTCCAATAACATTTCCAATGCATTCATAAAAATAACTAAAACAATATCACCAATATCCTATATCACATATCACATATAAATCAATTACAAACAAACCTCATTCACATAAGTTCAGATTTCAAATATTCGCACATCATAAGCATATATCAAATATAGCACATTACAACACATAAGCAAACAACGGGTTTACCCACAAAACAAGGCAAATTCTAGCTGATTAGTTTGCCACCTTATCCTCCTTGCTGCTTGGTTCACCTAAACACATATGTATAATCTTCTTTCAATACTATGCACAAATGCATAACTAATTGAATGCTTTAATGTTAATGTCATATGCTTCCCAATGTTTCTAATAACACTAATGCATTCTGGTCAATATTTTTATATGTCTTACATCAGTTTTATAAGCATATCACACTTAGGATTAGCTAACAAATTCAATTCTTCTTAGTTGTGCAATTCTGACCGGTTTACATTTCTTAACTTTCCAAACCGAAATAATCTGATTTCTTTCTCAAACTTTAAACATATATATATAATTTATAATAGATCACTTTTAATGAATACCAAACTCAGAATTACACATTTTTCTCATAGAATTTACAGAATACGTTTTTAAGAAATTCTAGGAAAACTATATGTTATACTAATTATCTCGACCTGAAAATTTACAGTGAAGTGTTTCAAATATAAATGAACAACTTTCATGTTTTATACTTTTTCTAAACCAGCCTCTAAGTACGTCTGAATTGTTGCTTAATTTCGGACCATTTTAATCATTTCCACACTCCCTAACATCTCAATCCTATCAATTCATCTCCAAATCAGTTCTGATGTATATACTAAAATTTATAAGCATTAAAAATGAATAATAAATATAGAAGAACTTTCCTCGCGTAGGGCTTGAAAAGGACGAACTAAAGGTGTTTGGGAGGTGATCTGATGTGTTTACATATATGGAAGGCTAAGCACGAGGTGGAACGTGGTTAAGGGCACTGTTTTTCTTTTCTTCTTCTTTTACTTAATGATGAAGCATTATAATTCAGATCATCATAATGGGCTTTAAGAGTTGGGTAAAGGTTTTATATGTTTATATTATAAGCCCAATACAATTTACTATTTACTGCATTTATCTAATCTCGCCTATTTAGCGTTCTACAGTTTTGTTATTCTTTCTATGTCTACATAATCTATATGCACCTAAATGATAAATGCAAGGTGGATACTAAATAAGTATGAATGATGCAACCAATGTATGAAAATGTATGCTCTTATGAATGATTTTTGGTCATTGTTGTGACATAAGCAACCTTAATTACACACCTATTCTTCATCATTTTAGAATTTTCTCACAATCTAAAACTCATATGTTTATTCAAAACCAAGCTTAAAAGCTTACCTTTGTATAATTGGATTTAAATTTGCAAGGATTTCAGTTCTTCCTTGCTTAACACCCCCTGCAACACATTCTAGGGTTTCTTATAGGTTATCTCTTGGTGTTTCAGCTCTGATTCTGATATGTTCAATAAAACAGTGTTTAGTCGATATTTTATGCTAAAACATTTCTAGCCGACACGACCTGAAGCACGGGTCATGCTCGTTGTTGTGGCGTGGTTTTCTTTCACAAGTTCTAATTTGATCATGCACGAGATCGTGTTGAATTTTTTTGGAAATGATGAGCACACCCACTAGCACGGTCGTGCTCTAATCCGTGCTCACCTGCTGTTTTCTGCATGTTTTCAATTTTTTTCCGATTTAATTCTGTTTTCAATCTATTTTCTAAATAGATTAATTCTATCATTTTCTAGGGTATTAGAATCACGCCAAGATGCACTCGAGTGACGATCGGCTCCAGGCCAAATGCGGTTGAGTCACCATCCGATAACTTCAAGTTGCTGTCAAATGATGATCGGATCACATTGAGATGCGGTTGAGTCACATTTGGATGACACTGACAACCGGTCGAGTCATGCCAAGACACGGCGGAGTCACGATAGGATCACGACGAGACACTGTTCAGTCACGATCGAATCAAGTCGATACGTGGCCTAGTCATGATCAGATCACACCAAGACGTGGTCGACTCAAGATCTTATCACGCCGAGACATTGTCGTCTCATGATCGGATCACGCCGAAACGCAATCGAGTCAAGATTGGGTCACACCAAGATGTGGGTAGGTCAAATCACATCAGGATTCAATCGAGTCATAATCGGATATCGCCGAGACACAGTCAAGTCACGACGTGATCCTGTCGAGACTCGACCGAGTCACAATCAAGTCCGACAGAGACGCGTTGGAGCCACAATCCAATGTCACCTAGACACGGTCGAGTCACGATCACATCACGCCGAGACGTGGTTGAGTCACGATTTGATCACTTTGAGACGCATTCAAGCCTCCAAAACATGGTTAAGTCACGTTCGTATCACGCCCAGATGTGGTCGATTCACCGTCAGATGATGTCAAGATGCGGTTGAGTCACCCCAAGGCTTGGTCAATTCGTGCTGAGACGCAGTCAAGTCATGATTAGATGACGCCCCAATGCGATAGAGTGTTGCTGAGACACAATCGAGTCCTACCGAGATGCGGTCGAGCTTCATTCGTAAAACGCTAAGTTACGAGTGAGTCTGGATAGGATAACATCGAGGGGCACTCGAATAACGTTTGGATCGCACTGAGACACGATTGAGTCAAGCATCAATCCTGTTGAGACACAGTCGAGTCACAATTTGATACGCAGAGGTACGGTCTATGCAGGTCGAGACGCGATTGAATGACAATCAGATCTTGTCGAGATGCAGTTGAGTCATAATTGGATCATTTCGAGTGGCGGTCAAGTGACAATAAAATCAAATGAAACGTGCTTGAGTCACGCTGAGACGAAGTCGAGTTACGATTAGATTATGCTGAGAAGCAGTGAAGTTACAACAAGACGTTTTTGAGTCACGATTAGATAACACAGTGATATGTTTGAATCACGCCGAGATGAGATCAAGTACTGATCATGTCACCTTGAGACGAAGTTGAGTCATGCTCGGATCACATCGCGGCATGGTCAAGTCAATCTCGGATCACGCTAATATGCATTTGAGTCAAACACAAATCACACCGAGACGCGGTCCAGACAAGCTCTGATCACCCCGAGACATGGTGGAGTTAATCTGTGATCATGCCGAGACACGGTCGAGTAACGCCAACATCATAAAGTGATGCAGTCATGCCAGGAAGGTGGAAACTCATGCCTAGACAGGGTTGAGTCATGCTAAGACATGGCCAAGTCACGCCGAAATCCGATCTGGTGACACCGAAACATGGTTGAGTTAGGCTTGGAACACGCCGACACGCGATCAAATGACGTCGAGACGGGGTCGAGTCACGTCGAGACAGAGTCGAGTCAAGTCAAGACGGTGTCCAATGATGACAAGACGTTGTTGAGTCACGTCGAGATGGGGTGAGTCATGTTAAGACGGGGTGAGTCACGCCGTGACGAGGCCGAGTCATGCCAAGATGCAATCGAGGCACATTGAGACGGGGTGAAGTCACGCACAGACCATGCTTAGACGCAGTCGAGTCACACACGGATCACGTCGAACACGGTCGAGTCATGTTGAGGCTGCTCGAGTCACGCCGCGATGGGGTGAACTCATAATGAGACGCGGTCGAGTCACGCCGAGACAGGCTCGAGTCACACTGTGACTGGGTCGAGTCATGCCAAGACAGGGTTGAGTCACGCTAGGATGTCGTGATGCAGTGGAGTCACGTCGAGAGGTGGTTGAGACAGTCTGAGATGAGGCAGAGTCACGCGAGACGTGGTCATGTCCTGAACGGATCACACCTAGACACTATTGATTCATGCTTAGAGCATGCCCAGGTGCTGTGGAGTTAAGATCAGATCACACTGAGAGGTAGTCGAGTCAAGCTCGGATCGCGGCGAGATGGAATCGAGTCACGCACGAAAGACGTAGAGATTGGATTGAGCTGAGCTCAAGTCACGTCGAAATGTGTTCGAATCACACTCGGATAAGGCCAAGACGATGTTGTGTCACGTTGCGACGCTGTCGAGCCATTCATGGATCATGACGAGATGCGGTCAAGTCACGCAGAGACTTGGTTGTGTCATATAGAGACTTGGTAAGGTCATGTCCAGACGTGCCGAGAAGTCGTCGAGTCACACTTAGCCAAGGTTGAGACAAGCCAAGACGGGTTTGAGTCATGCTTAGAACGCGTTGAATCACAGTCACGTCACGCTCTGATGACCCTTAGACATAGTCAAGTCATGTTGAGACGGGGTCGAGTCATGCCAATGCATGGTCCAGTCATGCCGAGACGGGGTCAATTCATGTCGAGACACGGTCGAGTGATTTCGAGACAGGGTCGAGTCGAGACGAGGTCAAGTCACGCCGAGACACGATTGAGTCACGTCGGACCGCGGCTGAGTCAGGCCGGGATGCAGACAAGTCACATCGAGACAGGGTCGAGTCATGCTGAGACAGAAACGAGTCACGTCGAGACGTGGTCAAGTCACATAGAGATGAGGTCGAGTCATGTTGTGATTCGGTAGAGTCATGTTGTGATTCGGTAGAGTCATGTAGAGATGTGGTCAAGACACGCTTAGATCTCGCTGAGAAGCGGTAGAGTCACACCCGTATGACTCCAATAAGGGGTCGAGTAAGGCTTAGATCATAACGAGATGAAGTCCAGTTAGTCTCATATTATGCCGAGACATAGTTGAATCAAGCTTGCATCACACCGATACACAGTCGAGTCACGCTCGGATCACATTGGGACGTAGTTAAGTCACGCTCGGACCATCTCGAAACACATTCCAGTCTCGCTCGACTCGTGACGAGACAGGGCCGAGTGACGTTTAGAACATGTCGAGGCATAGTCCAATGAAGCTTTGCTCAGTCCAAGATGTGGACGGATCGAGTCACACTCAGATCACATTGAGACGCAGTTGAGTCATGCTCGGATCAGACAGAGATTCAGTCGGTCACACTCGGATCGTGCCGAGAAACAGTCGAGTTAAGTTCAGATCACGTCGACACGTAGTTGAGTCGCTTTTTGATGTGGTCGAGTAATACTGAGTCGCGGTCGAGTCACGTCGAGATGAGATCTTGTCAGTTGGGTAGGGATCAAGTAACACTAAGGCGAGGTCGAGTCTCAACAAGACGTGGTCAATTCACATTGTGATGGGTCGAGTGATGCCGAGACGTGGTCAGTGAGTCTTGGACAGCACCGAGTTTTGACCTAGAGATCCTCATATCATACCGACATGTGGTCGTGTCAAGATGAGATCTCGACATGACGTACTCGACTCATGCTCAGATTTTGGTGAGACTTGGTTGAGCCACACTTGGATTATGCTCGAGTCACGTCGGAATGTAGTCATATCACGCACAGATCACGCTTAGACGCAGCCAAGTCATGCTCATATTAAGCTGAGAATGTGTCGAGTCACGTTTGGAACACGTTGAGACAAGGTGAAATCCCATCGTATCACATCGAGACGTGGATGAGTCACGATACGTTTTTGCCAATACGCGATCCAGTCACGATCATTTCCAGCCAAGACGCGCTCGAGTCATGATCGTATCCTGTCGAGAAGAAGTCGAGTCACGTCAACTTAGTTTCAGATTACCCTTGATGCAGTTGAGTCACGATCAGATTATACTGTGACAAGATCAAGTCATGTCTAGATGCCTTCGACTCATGTTGACGCGGTGGAGATGCAGTTGATGACGCTGAGAGGTGGTCACGTTCCCCCGAGACTCAATCCAGTGACGATTGGATCATGTCAAAACATTGTCAAGTCACATTCAAACCACACAGAGACTCGAATGAGTTACGATCGCATAATGTCAAGATGCCATTGAGTCATAATTAGATAATGGTGAGATGTTATCGAGTAATGCTTGGATCATGCCCAGACGTGGTCAAGTCACACATGGATGACACCGAGATGGGGTCAAGTCACGTCAAGACGTGATCGAGCCACACCGAGACGAGGTCGAAACACCCCGAGACGCGGTCAAGTCATGCCAAGACAAGGTCGAGTCACACTAGGATCATGTCAAGTCAGGGTCGATCAAAATAGAGTCAGGGTCCAGTCATGCCGTGACTCGTGTCATGTTGAAACTCGGACGAGTCACACTAAGGTCACACTAAGATACAGTCAAGTCAGGTCGAGAAAGGGTTGGGACACGCCGAGATGTGGTCGATTCACGTCTAGATATGGTCGAGCCATGGTGAGACCGGCTCAAGTGATGCTCGGATCAAGTCGAGACACAGTCGAGTCAACCACGGATCACGCCGAGAAGCGGTCGGGCCACACCTTGACATGGTTAGATGCGCTGAAAAGCGATCGGATCAAGTCGAGTCACTGTTGAATGACGCTGAATGTAGTTGAGTCATAGTTGAATGATTTTGAGATATGGTTTAGTCATGCTGGGATCACACCGAGACATAGTCGATTCAAGCTCGGACCCCACTAAGATGCGGTCGAGTCACACTCAAATCACGCGGAGATGTCGTCGAGTCACTATCGGATCAAGTTACATTAAGATGCAATCGAGTTTCACGAGAGGGGGTCGAGTCCTGCCAAGACGCAATCGACTCCCAGTGAGACGCAGTCGAGCACTATCGAGACTCGGTTGAGTCACATCTAAACACGTTCGATGCGATCGAACCAAGCCAAGATGGGTTCGAGTTGAACAGAACAGTGGTAAAGACGCAACCGAGCCACGTCAAGATTCAGTCAAGTCACGCCTAGATAGGGTCGAGTCTAGCCAAGACGGGTCGAGTCATGTCGAGATGGGACTGAGTTACACTGAGAGATGGTCGAATCATGGAGAGATGTGGTTGAGTAACGTTGAGATGCGGTTAAGTCCTGTCAAGATGCGATCGATTCATGCTGACATTTTATCATGTCACACTTAGATCCTACCGAGACCTGGTGGTGTCACGCTCAAATGACGTAGACAAGTGGTCAAGTCACCGTCGTATCCTTTTGGTACGCGATCGAGGAAAGCTCAGATCATGTCGAGACGTAGTACTCACGCCCGGATAATGTCGACAGGAAGTCGATTCACCGTACACGACCGAGTAAACCTCGTGTCTCGCTGAGACGCTGTCCAATCACGTTCTGATGGGCTCAAATGCCGAGTCACGCTCCATTTATTCTGAGATAGAGTCGACTTACGATGTCGTGTTAGGGCGAGACCAAGTCAAGTCACGCAGAGACACGGTCATGATGCGATCGAGACACAGGCGAGTCATATTGAGACGCACCATGTTGGGGACAAGTCACGCTGATACCAATTGAGACGCAGTCGAGTCATGCCGATATGCGTTCGAGTCATGCCAAGAGATGGTTGAGTCACGCAGAGACGCAGCTCAAGTCATACTCAAATTATGCCCAGTTGTGTTTGAACCATGTCGAGATACGGTCTAGCCATGTAGAGACATGGTCGAGTTACGTAGAGACGTTGATGAATCATGCTCAGACAAGGTCGAGCCATGCCGAGAAGCGGTGAGTTGATGCCGACACAAGGTCAATTGACGCCTAGATGAGATCAAGTCACTCCTTGTCGGGGTCAAGTTACATTAAGACCGGAACGAGTAACGCCGAGAAGAGGTTAATTCATGATCGAATTCGCCAAGACATAATCTAATCACAGTCGGATCCCGTCCAGACGTGGTTGAGTCACAAACAAATCATGCCGAGACATTCTCGAGTCCTACCCAGTCGAGGTGGAATCACGCAGTGAGGCGATCGAGTTAAACCCAAACAATGTCTAGTTACATCGAGACAGGGTGGAGTTGTGCTAAGAAGGTGTTCAGTAACGGCAAGACGGGGTCGCGTTATGTTAGAAATAGTTGACTAACGTCGAGACAAAGTCGAGTCACACTGAGACGCGGTCAAGTCACTCTGAGATGCGTCCGAGGAACGACGTGATGCGGTCAAGCATTATTAAGAAGTGTTCGAGTCATGACGAGGCACAGTCACGTCATCCTAGAGGGTCGAATAAACCTAGAGGGAGTCGTGTCACTTTGAGATAGGGTCGAGTCAGCTGAGAGTGGATAGTGTCACTTTGAGGTAGGTCGAGTCATGCCGAGACGAGTTCGATTCACACTAAGATGGGTCAAGTCACACCGCACCACGGTTGAGTCGCAGAAAGACGCGTTTGATTCGCGTTGAGACGATAAAGAGGTTCGCTGAGCCACGGTCGAGTCACGCTGAGCCACGGTCGAGTCATGCCAAGAGGCATTCGAGTCACACTTGGATCCCACCAAGATGCGATCAACTCATGATCGAATGACACTAGTCACTCTCAGGTCCCGCCGAGACACAATCTAGTCATCATCATATCCCGTCGAGTTGCGATGAAGTCAAGCTCAAATCCTGTGGAGACTCAGTTAATCACACTGGGATCACATGGAGTCGTGGTTGAGTCACGCTGGTATCACGCTATGACACGGTCGAGACACTCTCGGGTGTTCACAAGATACAGTCGAATCACGCTGTGAGTTTGTCTAGTCACGTCAAGATGGGGTCGAGTCATCATGAGACACAATTAAGTCTTGCTCAGATCACGCCATGATAGGGTCGAGTCACGTCGCAACAAGGTTTAGTCATGCGAGAAGGGGTGTGGACACATGCTTGGGCCACACTGATACGTGGTCAATTCAAGCAGAGACTGGGTAGAGTCACGCCGTTAAGGGTTCGGGTCATGCCGAGAAATGATGAAGTCATGTCTACATGTGTCGAGTCATGACAAGAAGGGGTCGAGTCAAGCCGAGACACGGTCGAGTCACGCCGAGAAGGACTCGAATCATGCTCAGATCACATAGAGTCACGGTCGATTCAAGCTTGGATCAAGTCGAGATGTGGTCGAATATCACTCGTATGATGCTGAGATGTGGTCGAGTCAGCCGAGATGAGGTTGATTCATGCCAAAATGCGGTCCAGACGTTGTCGAGTCACATCAACACTGGATCAAGTCATGCAGAGATGGAGATGAGTCACACCAATACCAGATCGAGTCGATTCACGTTCAGACGCAGTCGAGTTACATCGAGACAATATCGAGTCACATAGAGATGCGGTCAATTCACAGTGAAATATGGTCGAGTCACATAGAGATACGAAAGAGTGATGCCTAGACGGGGTCGAGTCATGCTGAGACAGGGTCGAGTTACACTCTATTGGGTTTGAGTCACGCCAGACCTGGCCGACTCATGCTCAGACACGATCGGTCACACTTAAATCATACTGAGGTAAGGTCGAGTTATGCTGAGACAGTCAAGTCACGGTCGGATCACACCGAGTCACGCTCGAACTCATTGAGACATGGTTGAGTCACGCTTGAACATGAGTAGACTTGGTCAAGTCACGTTAGGATTGTGTCGATCGAGTCACGCTTGATAATATTGAGACGTAGTCGAGTCATGTTCTAACCAAGCTGAGACTTGGTCTAGTCAAGCTCGAATCTTGCCGAAATGCAGTCGAGTCACATCGGAAGGGGTTCGTCACGGTCTACTCATATGGAGAGATGTTGGACTCATGCTCAGATAAATGCGAGACTGGGGTTGAATCATGCAGAGACAGTGTCGAGTCACGCCGAGACAGGTAGATCCTAACAAGACGTGCTGAGTAGCGATCGAGCCATGCAAAGAATGGGTGGAATCACACTGAGACGTGTCGAATCACACAGAGGCACAGTCGATCCCGTCGGGATGCGGTAGACCCTCGCTCACATCACGCCGAGGTGTGGTCGAGTGACGATGAGACACGGTTGAGTTATGCTAAGACGTAGTCGAGTTACGTTGACGCGCAGTGACCCACGCTAAGGCATGGTTTACTCATGCTGCAACAAGGTGTTGTCACGCTCGGATCATGTCGAGACACAGTCAAGTCACGCTCAGATCAAGACGATATGCATTCCCATCCCGCCGAGGTGCGGTCGAGTGACCCTAACATGGGGTTCAGTCGAACCGAGATGGGCTCTTGTCAAGCTACGATGCGAACAAGTTCCACCAGGAAGGGTCGAGTCACTCTCTAATAACGGAAAATTGTGGTCGGGTCAAGCTCGGATCTTCATGAGACGCGGTCGAGTCAAGCTCAGATGACACCGAGGCATTGTTGAGTTAAACACAGTTCATGTAGAGATGCGATCAAATCACGCTCAAATCACGCCTATACGCGGTGTAGTCACGCTCAGATCATGATTAGATCGGCGAGTAACGCTGGGACAGGGTTGCAACTGAGACGCCGTTAAGCCACACCGAGACTAGGTCGAGTCATGATGCGCAGGGCGAGTCACTTTGAGAGGCGGTCGATTCACGCCGAGACATGGTCGAGTCACGCTAAGACGGGTCAAGTCATGCCAAGACAGGGTCGAGTCACGTTGATACGTGGCAGAGACACGGTCAATTCAGGTCGAGTCACGCCGTGATGGTGAAGATTCACACAGAGACAGGGTCAATTCACGCCCAAAATCTCACACGCCCATCTATGAAGAACAGTCGTTTTTGCTATAAAATGCATCGAAGGTTTGATTTGTGAGAGAGCCCGAAGTTTGACAACTATTAGTTGTAGAATAGAGCGAATTTAGGGTTTAGATTCATAGATTCAGGTTTAATTTCGTGCTTTCTAAACATTTCCTTGCTTTCTTAGTTTAGATTTACGATTAAACCACACATTTACTTTTCTTGTCAAGTTTCCTTTACTTTTCTGCTTTCCATTTACTGTTTTGATTAATTTGTAAAGTCATTTACATTTCTTGCAGGTTTACTTTATGGTTTTATTGCGAATTTCTGCTATGATGCGAGTTTATTTATTGTTTTGATGCAATTTAGAGTTGGGTTTTTTTTAATGTTTTGAATGTTGTTTTTATGTTTGAGATGCTTTAGTGTTAGTTGGTACATTTTAATACCTGTCGTTTTTGTTTAAACAATGAAATTTATATTTCATTTATGTTTTGTTGCGATTTGCTTTCATTTACTTGCTTTGAGAATGGTCACATTTATATTTCATGCAAATTAGGATTAGGTGCAATTAATTTTGATTAGTTTAGTTAAAATTTAATTTGAACTTCAATTGATTACACATTCTAACGAACAACAAAGATGCACATGACATTTGCTTTTAATTTCCCGAGGGTTCGATAATTTTGGTCGAGTTCTTTACTCCCCGATATTACTTGACTGCGTACACTTGTGCATTTTTACTGTCATATGGAGTTAGGACGCATCACATGATCGTTCACAATCGACTCACACTGAGACGTTGTCAAATCACGGTAAAATCAAGTTGAGACACGATGAAGACATGCTCGGATAAAGTCGAGGCATTTTGAGTCATGTCAAAATGTGGTCGAGCTACAATCCAATCACATCGAGACATGGTCGAATCACGATCAAATCACACTAAGACATAGTTGATTCACGATCAAATTTCCATGAGACACGGTTGAGCCACCATGCGATCACACCAAGACGCGGTCATGTCTCGATCCGATCACGCTATATGCGGTCCCATCACCATCGAACCACGTCTAGATATGGTCGCGTTAAAATTGGACCACGCCAAAACGCAGCCCCATCACGATCTGATAACGCCGAGACGAGGTCAAGTCCTGATCGGCTCACGACGAGACGCTCTCAAGTCTCTATCTGATCACCCCGAGACAAGGTATAGTCTCGATCGACTCATGCTGGGATGCGCTCGAGTATCGATCTGATCACGCTGAGACAAGGTCAAGTCTCGATCGACTTATGATCGATTCACACCGAGATGCGGTTGAATCACCATCAAATCACACCGAGATGCAGTTGAGTGATGATCAAATCACGCCAAAATGCAGTCGAGTCACGCTGAGACATGTTTGAGTCATGAATGGATCATGGCAAGATGCGATCGATTAATGATCAGATCATGTCGAGACGGGGTCAAGTCACGATCAAATCACGCTGTGACGCAATCCAGTCACGTTCAGGTGATGCCTAGATGCGATCGACTCATGATCCAATCTTGTCGAGATACGGTCTAGTCACAATCAGATGCGCTCAGACACAGTCAATTCATGATGAGACTAGGTCAAGTCATAATTGGGTCACGCCGAGATGCAGCTAGTCAGCATCGGATCTTTCCGAGACATGGTGAAGTTATAATTAGATCACACTGAGATGCAGTCACGGTGGGATCATGCCAAGACGTAGTAGAGTTATACCAAGATGACGTCGAGACATGCCGAGACACGGTCAAGTCACGAACAGATCAGGCCGAGGCGCGGTCGAGTCAGCATCCTATCATGGCAAAACGTTGTCATGTCACAATCAAAACGCTTAAGATGCAATCGAGTCACAATCAGATCACCCTGAGATCCGGTCGAGTCACGTAGAGATGTAGTCGAGTACGATCGGATGATGGCGAGATGTGATAGAGTCACAATTGGATCACCCCGAGAGGCAGTCCAGTCAAGATGGGATCATGTTCAGACGCGGTCGAGTCACGATCGGATCAGGCCTATACATAGTCAAGTCAAGATTGGATCATGCTGAGACACAGCTGAGTCACGATCAAATCACGCCGAGACGCTGTCGAGCAATGATAGGATTACGCTTAAGCACGATCGAGTCACGACCGGCTCATGCCAAGACGTGATTGAGTAATTACTAGATCACTCAAAGACGCGGTCAACTTATGATCGTGTCCCACTGTGACACGGTCGAGTCACACTGAGATGTTGTTTAAGCACGGTCAGATCACAACGCGACACTATAAAATCACGGTCGAGTCACGATCGGTTCACATCGAGACACGGTCGAGTCATGTAGATAAGTGGTCGAATCGATTTGATCACGTCGAGTTCCATCGAAACACGTTCGAGTCCCAATCGGTAGAAGTCGAGATGTGGTCATGTCACGATTGGATCACGAGGAGACGAGGTCAAGTCTTGTTTGGAACGCAGTCGAGTCACCATCTAATCACACCAAGATGCGATTGAGTCACGATCAGATCCTGTCGAAACGCGTGTTTAAGTCACGATCGATTATGTCGAGATGTGTCAAGTCAAGATCTGGTCACACCAAGACACGTTCGAGTCAGGATCGGATCACGCTAAGATGCGGTCAAGTCACATTCGAATCACATCTAGACGTGGTCGAGTCACTATCCGATTAGATCAAGATCCGGGCGAGTCACGACCATATACACTGAAACACAATTGAGTCACGATAAGACACGGTCGAGTAATGATTCACATCGAGATGTTGTCCATTCACCATCAGATCTTGCCAAGATGCTGTCGACTAACAATTGGTTCATGTTGAGACACGGTTGAGTCACGATGGGATCACATCGAGATGCAGTCGAGTTATGCCGTGATGCAGTGAAGTTACTATCAGATCACACTGATACGCGGTCGAGTGACGATCACATCACACCAGATGTTGTCGAGTCACGATTTGATTGCATTGACACGCGGTCGAGTCACACCAAGACACGGTCAAGTCACTCCAAGTGCAGTCAAGTCACAATAGGATAACACCGAGACACGGTTTAGTCTCAATCAATTCACGACGACATGCGGTCAAGTCTTGTCGAGGCATAGTTATAACACAATCAAGTCGAGACATGATCAGATCATGACTAGACAGTTTTGAGTCACGATCAAATCACACCGTGATGGGGTCGAGTCACGATCGGATGATGACTAGACTCGATCGAATCACAATTAATTCCCAATCAAATGTAGTTGGGCCACGATCGGATCACGTCGAGACGTAGTGGAGACACAATCGGATCACGCTAACATGTAATCGAGTCATGATCAGAACACACATAGACATGGTCAAGCCAGGATGGATCTCACTGAGTCGCGGTCGAGTTACAGCGAGAGGCGGTCAAGTCTAAATTAGATCACAGCGAGGCCTGGTCGAGTCACGATTGGATTATGCAGACACGAGGAAGTCACATCAAGCCACGGTGGAGTCATGCCCGGATCATGGCAATACACTGTTAAGTCACGATCGGATACTGTCGAGACGCGGTTGAGTCACGATCTAACCTTGCCAAGATACGGTCGGGGTATGATAGGATCAGGTTGAGACACATTTAAGTCACGATTGGATCACGTCAACATGGGCTCGAGTCACGTTTAGGTCATTTCAAGATGTTGTGGAGTACGAGCGAATCACGCCGAGATGCGGTCGAGCATGCCGAGTTGCGGTAGAATCATGCTTAGGCACGATTGAGTCTCGATTGGATGGCACCGAGGAACGGTTGAGTCCCACTAATATGCAGTTGAGTGATAATCGGATCACACTAGGACGTGGTCAAGTAACCATCCAAACACATCGAAACACTTTTGAGCCATGTTTGAAACGTCGAGAAGTTGTCAAGTCACGCACAGACATGGTCTAATAAGGATCAGATTAGGCTAAGACGTGGTCAAGTCACATTGGGACATCAAGAGATGGTAGAGTCGCGTTCAAATCAGGCAGCGATGCAGTAGACTCACAATCCGATAACGCCGATACACAGTCAAGTTACGATCGGATATGTTGAGACAACTGCCTAGTCCCACTAAGATACGGTAGAGTCACGATCGAATCACGCCGCGGCATAATCAGGTAATGATCGACTCATACTAATAAAACTCGAGTTACCCAAAGGCACATCCTATTCAAGATCAAAACACGTCGAGTCGTGGTCGAGTCACGAATGGATCACACCGAGATGCGGTCTTGTCAGGAATGCTTCACTCCGAGACGCGTTCGAGTAAGAATAAAAATCGAGATCTAGTCGAGTCACAATCAAATTATGTCGAGATGCCGTCGAGTAATGTCTAGATGTGATGGAATCATTATCAGATCACGACGATACACGGTCGAATCATGTCAGGATCTTATCCTATCGAGACGCGGTCAAGTCATTATTGAATCTCCTCAAGAAACGATTAAGTCACGATCGTATCACGTAAAAATGTAGTCATGTCACACTTAGATACGGTCAATTCACATTGAGGCATTGTCGAGTCACAATAGGACTTGGTCAAATCATGCTGAGATGCAGTGAAGTCACGATCTTATCCTGACACATTAAAAGACGTTCGATTATGTTGAGACACGATGGAGTTATGATCAAATCACGTTAAGACGCAGTTGAGTCACGCCGAGATGTGGTAGAGTCATGTTCAGACTTCAAAAGACGATCATGGAAAAAATGATTGTGTCACGATTGAATCACGTAGAGACCCAGTCGAGTCACGCCAAGATTAGGTCGAGTCATTATTAAATCACGTCGAGCACTAGTCGAGTCACGATGGGATAACATTAAGACACAATATGTCGAGACGTGGTCGAGTAACACTCAAACAGGGTCACACCAGGACACAGTCGAGTCACACCGAGATGCGTTGGAGTAACAACGAGATAAGGTAGACTCGTGCCGAGACGATGGTCACGTCACCCCGAGAAGCGACCAAACAATGCCGAGATAGGGTTAAGTCATGCTGAGACGCAGTCGAGTCACGCGAGACGAAGTTTAGTCACGCTCTTATCAAGTCGAGGTGCAGTCGATTCACCCTCAAATCCTGTCGACACATGGTCGAGTTACGCCATAATCACGTTGAGAGGCAGTCGAGTCATGCTAGGATCACGTCGAGACATGGTCGAGTCTCTTTTGGGTCCTATTGAGATGAGCTCGAGTTCACGCCCTCATTATGCCGAGACGCTATTAAGTCAAGCTCGAATCACGTCAAGACAAGCTCGAGTCATGCTGAGCCAGTGTTGAATCATATCACGACAGGGTCGACCACTATGAGATAGGGTCAATTCACTTCAAGTCAAGGTCAAGCGACTCTAAGACACGGTTGAGTCCCATTAACACGTAGAGGTGTCATGTCCAGTTAAGCTGAGACACGGTCGAGTCACATCAAGAAGGGTGGAGTCTTTAACCTCCTGAAAATTTATAGAATTAATTAATGTGGAAAATAGACTAAAAGAGAATTGAATCGAAAAGAAATCACAAAAGTAAAGAATCAAGATGACGAGCAGGTTCTGGAGTACAATCGTGCCTAAGGGTATGCTCACCATTCTGGAAATTGTTCAGCACGATTTTGAGGCACAACTTAATTGGAACACATGCTAAAAAAGAACGACATGACATGGAGCACAATTTGTGCGAGGAATCATGTTCATTGGATAGCTTGAAATAGAAACTCACTGAATAAGTGTTTTATTAATCAAACAGAGCAAAAACGAGATAGAATGGTGGAGAAACCCTAGAAAACTCTAGAGTTTGAGAATAAGCAAGAAGAAACTCAATTTCTTGCAAAGATTCAAGCCAAACACATCCAGGTAAGAATTTGAGGTTCGTTTTGCATGAACATAAGGGTTTTGAGGTTGTTGAGATACTCTGAAATATTGGGTAGGAAGTAATTTAAGTGTTGACTTGATGTTAATTAGTTGGAATAGAGTTGATTCCTAAAGGCTGGAATTGAGTTCTATAGTTATAAAATGAGTTAAATAATAGCGTTGTATGATCATTTCATACAGGAAATGATTCGAGGACGTTGGATTTAACTTGAGGCCGGAGGTAAGTGCCATTTACACTTACCATTGTATGTCTTGCATTTGTACGGTTAATGTACTTGTTGTGTGGATTCTTGAGTGTATGGTATGCTATGCTCATACTTGGGTTATGCCTATGATGTTTATATTCATTAAAGAGATTTGGTAGCATGTGTTTTGCTTTGGTGATGAGGATATGATACCATTGATTAGTATGATGCATTGTATCCATTTGATTTGATTGAGAGTGCCCATATGAGTGCATTTGTTTTATTCATGTGTTGCATTTGCATTGTGTGACACGTGGCTTATATCCTAGGCTAGGCTTGAGGATAATTTTGAGAGAGATCTCGATGTCAAAGGTCTTCTTTTTAGGACATGTAATTTCAGAAGAGGGAGTGAAACTAGGTACTTGTAAGATCAAAGCAGTTCAGGAATAGGAATCTCCTAGAAATGCGACAAAGGTTCGGAGTTTCTTAGTTCTTGTGGGTTCCTATCGGAGGTTTATCGAGGACTTTTGTGAGGATAGCTATACCTATGACATCTTTGTTGAAAAACAGTGCTACGTTTGTTTGGAATGATAAATGTCAGGAAAGTTTTGAGGAGATGAAAAAGAGATTAGTAGAAACTCTAGTTCTGATGTTACCAACCCAACGAGATCGATTGGTGGTTTATACAGATGCATCTGGAGTAGGTTTAGGCAAGGTTCTTATGCAGGATTGCAGAGTTATTACTTAGGTTTGGCGGGTTCCTATCGGATGTTTGTCGAGGACTTTTAGAGGATAGCTAGACCTATGAAATCTTTGTTGAAAATCAACACTACATTTGTTTGGAATAATAAATGTTAGGAAATTTTTGAGGAGACAAGAAAGAGATTAGTAGAAACTCCAGTTCTGATGTTATCAACCCTGTGAGATCGATTTTTAATTTATACAAATGCATCTGGAGTAGGTTTAGGCGGGGTTCTTATGCAGAATGGCAGACTTATTACTTATACCTCGCAATAGTTGAGACCACATGAGGCTAACTATCCTACTCATGATTTAGCTGTGGTCATTCAAGCTTTATAGATTTGACGACATTACTTGTACGGCGAGACATTTTAGATCTTATTGATCATAAAAGTCTCAAACACATTACAACTCAGAGAGAGTTAAATCTAAGGTAGAGACACTGGATAGAGCTGTTGAAAGATTACCACTGCACTATTCAGTATCATTTGGGGAAGGCAAATGTGGTTCCTGATGCTTTGAGCAGGAAAGGAAAAGAGGACGAAGCTTCTTTTATTTATAGAGCAGAGTCTTTATTACGAGAGCTCGAGTGTAGTTAGACTTAATAGAGGGTCAGATATTGTGAATATTCGGGTGAGACCTCAGATGCGAGATTTAATTGCTCAGTGTATGAAAGAAGATGAACACTAAATGCAAATTAAGAAGAAATTTGTGAAAGGAAAAGTGACTACTTATCATCAATTGGATGACGATGAAATTTTGTATTACTGTGAATGATTGTGCGTTCCAAATTTAGCCGATCGGAAGAATGAATTGATGATTGAGGTACATTCTTCACCGCATTCGATATATCCTGGTAGTACTAAAATGTATTGGGATATGCGAGTGATGTACTGGTGGGTGAATATGAAAAGGAGATAGTAGAGTTTGCCGATAGGTGTTTATCTTGTCAGAAAAGATCACTATAGACTTTTTTGTGGTCTTACCGAAGATGTATATACGTAACGATGCTGTCTGGGTGATAGTTGACAGGCCAACAAAATCGGCACACTTCTGAGCTATACACAGGATGATACTTCGGATAAGCTAGCAAGTTTGTATGTCACCGAGTTCGTGAGATTACATTGTGTTTTGATTTCTATTGTATCTGATTGTGATCCTAGGTTTACATTGCAATTCTGAGGGAGTCTAAGGATGCGATGGGTACCAGATTGAGGATTAGTACAACATTTTATCTGCAGACTAACAGACAATCTGAAAGGACGATTTAGACAGTTGAATATATGACGAGAGCTTGTGTACTAGAGTTTGGAAGTAATTGGGATAATAATTTTCCTTTGATTGAATTTGCGTACAATAATAGTTATCATTCTAGTATCGAGATGACACTTCATGAGGGTTTATAAGGTAGATGGTGCTGAAGTCCAGCGTACTGGGATGTTGAAGGTTTGAGACAGATTGAGGAACCAAAGTTGGTCCAGGAAACTCTTAAAAAGGTTAATGTTGTAAAAATATGTATCCAAGCCGCTCAAGATCATCAGAAGAGCTATTTTCATAGATTTCATCAGAAGATAGAGTATGATGTTGGAGATAGAGTGCTCTTGCGAATTTTGCCCTAGAGAGGTGTTATTAGACAGCTATGTTAGACCGTATGAGATTATTGAGAGAGTGTGACCACTAGCCTACCAATAGCGGTTACCAGAGGATTTTTTCTGACTGCATTATGTTTTTCATTTATCTATATTAAGGAGATATTAGAGGATTTACCTTAAGAGGAGGACCCTATTGAAATTCTGGATAAACAGATGCGACAATTAAGGAACCGAGAGATTCCTATGGTGTTGGTGAAACGGAGCTTCCATTCGCCAAAGGAAGCTACTTGGGAGATCGATAGTAATATTCGACAATTAAAGAGTCTAAGGTGAGTTTTTATGTTAAGTTCTGGTGTTATAGTTGCTGGTATAATTACAGTTAAGTTACCGGTTCTAAACTTTTGGTTGGTCAACTTTAAGTGTAAACTTAAGGTACGTTTATCTAAGTAAGCTTGAAATTGAATGCGATTTTTTCTAATTCAATTTTTCGGAACGAAATTTCCTAAAGTGAAAGTTTTAATGCCCTGGAAATTTATAGAATCAATCTAAATGAAAAATAGATTAAAACAGAATTGAATCGGAAAGAAATCGAAAAAATACAGAGACCAAACAATGAGCACGGTTTGGAGCACGATCGTTCTAGAGGGCATGCTCATCATTCTAGAAATTGTTCAGCATGATTTTAGGCACGACTTAATTAGAACTTGTGTTGAAAAAGCAAGACACGACTCAGAGCACGACCAGTGCCAGGGATCGTGTCGACTGGAAAGTTTAAAATATAAACCGACTGAAATACTGTTTATTGATCAAATAGAGCAAAAACGAGATAGAGCGGTGAAGAAACAATAGAAAACTCTGGAGTGTGAGAATAACCAAAGAGAAACTCAATTTCTTGCAAAGATTCAAGCCAAACATATCAAGGTAAAAATTTGAGGTTGGTTTTGCACGAACATAAGAGTTTTGAGGTTACTGAGATTTTATGAAAAATTGGTTAGGAACTAATTTAATTGTTGAATTGATGTTAATTAGTTGGAATAGAGTTAGTTAACACTTGTGAGTGAACTAGAACAGTTCAAATCATGATTTTTGGAAAATTTTAAAGGTAACAGCAGATTGCGAAACTAATTATGAATTTGAGAGTGATTCCTAAAGGCTGGAATTGAGTTCTATAGTTATAGAATGAGTTAAATAATAGCCTTGTGTGATTATTTTGTATAGCAAACGATTTGAGGACATTGGATCAAAGTTGAGCCCGGAGCCGACTTCGCTACTTTTATGACGCAACTGCCATTTATAATTACCATTGATTGTCTTGCACTTGTACGGTTAATTCACACTTGGTAATGATGCAGATAAGTCACGCCAAGACACTGTCCAGTCACGTCGAGACACGGTCAAGTCACGCTTGTATCATGTCGAGGAGGAGTCGAGTCACGCTGAGAAGAGGTCGTGTAACGCCCCAAAATTTCAACTAAACAATTCGGAAAAATATGAAAAACAGTAGGGCCTAATGGCCTAGGGAACGGCCTACCCAAACCCCAAACCGTTTCATTTGTGGACAGAACTCTAGAACTACCTGGAGAACTGTTTGAGCAACCTGTTCTCCAAACCATTCGACCTGTCGAGAAATTAAAAACAGGTCCGCGTGAACATTTAAAAACAAGGAAACAAAACCCTAAAAACACTAACCGTACTCCCTCTTCATCCTACCCCAAAAATCCTTCAAAATATAGGCTAAAAACACAAAATCTAACCCCAAAAACCTAAGATTTAATAGATTGGAGCTTGTGGAGGAGCATGTTTAGTGAATCTCTTCGAAGGAGCAAGGCAAGTTCTAATTATCTACTTTATTTTTGAGTAAATATGAGGCTAGGGTTTGGAAAAATGGTGTATTATGGATGGGTTATGGTTACTGGAGGTGTTGTTACGGTTCGGAACTAATTAGCAAAAATTTCGAAGAGCTTTGTGAGTTTACGGTTTGAGTGGTTTGAGGATTTGGGGAAATAGGAATTAGAATATGGAATTGAATTTGAATATGTGTGTAACGAGCAAAATGTGGAATTAATTTGTGAAGAAAGTAGTGCTCATAGCCCAGAGTGGAGTTGAGCCGACTTTACAGGATTCGAGGTAAGTGTACTTTTGATGCTTACCATTGTAGGTTTTTACCTCGATGTGGTTAAACATATTTGATTTATTTTTGATTTGACTTGTATGGAATGTTTGGAAATTTGTGAGAGTTTATGGTTGATATGTGTTGACTCGTTTTCAAATGTTAATGATGATGGATTTCTACGTTGTGAATAATGATGTGTTGGCTAGGGCCACGAGTTTGGCTGTGTATGGTATGTATGAATTATGTAATGTTGAATTGTGGAATTATAGTGTGTTAACCTAAAATGCCAACTTCTATTGTTGAGATACTGTGGCAAGAAGGTGATAAATAATCTTAGGGTGGAAATGATTGTATTGAATAGTTTGAGGAGATTTGGCTTGCAACATTGCTGAATTGTATGGTAGAATGAAAGCTTGCTTTCATTTGTTAAATTGTAATGAATTGGGGAAATTCTTAATTTGAGTTGATAACGGACTAATGGCCTTAGGGCATGTCATAGTATGGTGTGAAATCTCGTGAAATGCATGTGCATACCTTTGACGACATCATATTCATTGTGGATGCGTATGATGTATGATTTGTGTTTGTGGTATGGTTGTGAGCTTGTGAAGCGTTTTCATGGATTTCATGTATGATAAATGTCATTGTTTTGGCGTTGCATGAGCACGTTTTATGTTCATGCTTGAGAAAATAGAGAGAAGACTAAATGTTCTTTTGGATGATAAAATGAGGAATTAGCCTAACTGTGAATTAAAGAGCACTACTCTTGTTGTTGATCTTAAGAGGAATTTATCCCTAATGAGATTTGATGTTGAGCGAAAGCTCGATGCCGGGCTAGGCTTGAGGAAGAGAAAAAAAAGGAGATCTGCCCGATATTACAAGAATAGGAAGGTATTCTTCCCCGGAAGGTGAGTTGTTCTTCCGTATGAAATTTCGGGTGTAGTCTCGATGCCAGTCTGAGACCGATTCTAACGCCCCAATATTTCTGTTAAATAAAAAATTAAAATAAATTACGTAGACAAATGAGGGGAAATTTTTTGCATTTTGTTCTAAAGAATTTATTGAGCGAAAAGTGACCGTAGGATGAGATTTGGACTTGAGAAAATTGGGAGGAGTTAGAAATTTTTAGGAATTAAACAAAGACCGAAATTCGTGCGAGCTGATCATGGGTCTAATAGTGAACTAAGCCCAACAAGAAACCTTAAAAACATTCCTTCAGCCTTACTGATAGCGAGAGTTTAAACTTGGTTTGGCTTGAACCAAGGTGAGTATCCTTCTATTTCTCTTCTAACCCTAGTTTTCCGGGCTCATAACTTTTCCGATTTAGGTCCGATTTGAGCAAATGATAGTTCGTTGGAAAGCTTGACATCACTACTACCTAGTAGTAGCTATATTTTGTGTTAAATCATGGTTTAGGCACACGAAATTGTTGATGGAAAGGGAACCCTACAAAGTGACGAATTTGGGCATTTCGTGACCAGAGTTCTTCCGTGTTTTGTCACTTGGGTAAGCATACTTATAGTCCATTGATAGTGTTTAGAGTGTCATTTGATTAGGTGTTAGATGGTGAGGGAGGTTGAAGCAAGGGTCGGAAAGTGGTTAGGGTTTTGGAAGGGGAAACTTCGAACTAGGATGTTTAGAATACGTCAGAGGATAAGAAGCAACAAAACGCACCTAACTAAACTTGTCTAAACATTAAATGAAGGTTCGTATACAAAGAAATTGATATTGGTTTGGTAGGTAGAGTAACTGATCAGTGGGACTTGGGTGGATTTTGACGAGGAGGTGGTAGATCACTTTGTTGCTCCGACTCGTACACAAGGGAATCAACTAATCAAGGTGGGCCATGCACTAGGGTTGTTTTGATCACATGTCATACATTCATTTTGTAGGGTTATAATTCAAATGGAGTCTATAGGGTTTGTTTTCTTTTATATCCCTATCAAATTTTGTAAACCATATAAATTTTTGGGATAGCCCACTGTTTAATCCTATATAGTTTTATGCAAAGAAATGAAAGGATCCTTATTTCCATATCGTTTTGTTTTCCCAATTGTTATTTGAAATTGTTATTTTCAAAACTTATGATTTCCAAGTTCGAGTACCATTGACAAAAAGAAACATAAATAAACGAAAGAAAATGATAGTCGAATTTGGGGGGTTACATTTGGTGGTATCAGAGCCTAGGTTTGTTGAAAACCTCGGCTTCTGGAGTTATGGGTCTTGATTAATGTATTATTC